>LZPO01055259.1:111924-164604 GCA_001675575.1 Neotoma lepida
AAAAGAAATAACGGAAAACCAGACCCCCATTCTGACATCCCTGTGGGCAGGGCACAATCAAAACTACTTTGACTTCAACATGTCTGGCATCTTTGGCTTACAACAAAGACAAGGCTGCCAATAGGCCTAAGGACATTTCCAGATTTTGGCCAAGGTTAAACAACTGTTTATCTTTTATCTTAAAGGTGCCTGGCCACTTTATAACCCCTGTTGTCATCAATTGGAATGGAAAAATGCACAGAGACAGTCTGGCATAATGGTTCAGAACACATACTCTGTAGCTGGTCTCTTTGAACTCAAATTCTGCCTTTGCCACATACTAGCTATGTGAGCCTGAGTGAGGTATCTGGACCTCTCTGCATTAGTCAAGGTTCTCTAGAGGAATAGAACTAATTGAATATATCTACACCTATATCTATATCTATATATCTATATCAATATCTATATCTGTAGGTAGGTGGATGGATGGATAGATAGATAGATAGATAGATAGATAGATAGATAGATAGATAGATAGATAGATAGAAAGGGTATTTATTAGAGTGGCTTACAGGCTGTGGTCCAGCTAGTCCAACAATGACTGTCTGCCAATGGAAGTTTCAAGAATCTAGTAGTTGTTCAGTTCCAGAGGCTGGATGTCTTAGCTGGTCTTCAATATACTCCAGGATCCCAAAGAAGTAGGCTCCAATGTCACTGAAGGAGTGGACTTGTCAGGAGGAGCAAGAGCAAGCAGGCAAAGAGAGAGAGCAAGCTTCCTTCTTCCATGTCCTTCATATAGGCTGCCAACAGAAGATGTGGCCCAGATAAAAGATAGATCTTCCTACCTCAGAAGATCTGGATTAAAAGTGACTCTTTCCACTTTAAATGATTTAATTAAGAAAAAATTCCTTTTCTATTGCTGAAAAAAAAGCCATCTCATTTTGTAAGACATTAGGANATTTGTAGGACAAAATGACTTTTAGTTCATTCCAGATGTAGTCAAGTTGACAATCAAGAATAGCTATCACACTCTCTCCATCTGAGTTTCCTCATCTATAAAATAATAACTATTGGTATTTGGTTGTTGAGAAGAATGGATCAATTGATGTTTTGAAAACACTTAGAATGGGAAAGGGCTGCTGGGTAAAAGTTAGCACACATAATGTAATTCCCATTCCCAATTCTAGACAGACATAACCAGTCATCCCCAGAACCTGTCTGAAATCTGTACTCTTAACAAAGCTACTTTATGTATGATTGGCTCACCAAATGGAAACTATTCTTATATCACATTGGGTCCACTAGAAAATCTGGCTGAAGTAACAGAGAAAATTATTTCCTTCATATCAGTTTTCTATATCAAACACTCTGTGGGAATAACACATAGCTTGATAAGAAGCAACCATGCCTCAATGGAAGTTTAGCACTCAGACCAGGCATGCTGTTGCATAGACACAGGGTTTTCAGCTGCCCCAGAATGCTTATTCATACAAAACCAAGCAGCCATGAGGAAAGACATTTGCCTGTCCTCACTCTTCATCTGCTACAAAACAAGAGCAACTGCTAAGCCACAGACCACAAAGAAAAAGGTCATTCTCATAAAACACACTACAGTCCTGCTGAAGCGCTCAGAAAAGCACGCACACTTCAAAGCCAGCCATGGAGGGAGATACGCCGATGAGCCACTCATTTCACCCAGGAGTATCTCTGCCGAGGACCTAGCCCTCGTGAGGTCAAATCCTTCAGAGAAAAACCCACAATCATAAAAGCTGCATTCAACCAATGAGAGTATAATAAACAGTGGAGGAGACATATGGGGGGCAGCTTGTTGATCTGTAATGACAAAGATGANGGCTGCTTTCAGGGGAAAGTGATGCTTTCACCACAAGCATGGAAGCTGAGATTCCTGCTTCGTCTCCTCTGTCAGTCCTGCACCCCCTTGGTGAATCCAACACGTTTATTTTCTCTTGAGGCCTCAAAGGAACAAGAGAGTTCTTTGAAACACAGAGGAAGAAGGGTTCCCGTAGGGCATGAGACATTCATGAGACACATGAGTGAAAAAGAGATAATCCCGAGACCTCCCTCATGTGAACATTCAAGTTCAACCGCATTCTTACCATTATCTGAGATGAGTTAGCAGTAGGTGGCAAAGCAGCCCTTCTGATTTCTTTACCATTTTCTTATATTTTTAAAGGTGAAATGAAATGGCAAAATGGTCACCTGTGGCTGAGAAGAAGACAATAGAGGGCTTGCTCATATGCCAAACTGAACTGATGCTGCCAAAAATCTTAGGATGGGGTAGGAGCGTTGCTCAGTGCTACCNTGCTTGCCTAGCATATGTGGGGGCCTGGGTCTAGCACGGCAAATACATANTGATAATAATTAGAAAATAAATAAATAAATGTTTAGGATTTAAGGGTGAAACACTAGAGCATTATTTCCAACTACATTACCATAGCCATCAGGTTTAGGATAAGACAGCAAAGCTCTTAGAAACAAAATCTTTGTACCTTAGAGATGAGCAATACTTCTCTTCCAGGATTGTTAAAGTGTGGGGAATGAGTGCCAAACATAACATAGATTGCAGTCCACTGTAGGTACTACACAAATTGTCATCATCGCTGATAATTATATGTACTAGTCAACCTATCAATTGTCATTGTTATTTAAATGACCAACAGATCTAGAAAGAGGCCAAAGACAATCATTGAGTGACTCCATGCAGTGAGAACCGAAGCTGTGGCTTCATTTCAGAAGGCAAGAGTAAGTGAAAATTAACTGATTAAAATGACCTTAATCCCTACTATGTCATAGAAAATTTTGGAATGACAGTAATTTAAAACTNGATGATCACAGGGATAGATGTACAATAAAACCATTAAAATACACACTTGCCATTGGTTAGAGTTTATGGTTTATTGTTTATTTCTCAATGAAAGAATTAAGAATATTTTCCAAAGGCCAGGAGCTGGAAGAGGATTCAGAAGATAAGAAGAATAGAAAGCACGTTGCATTCAGCAAAGAATGACAAGAAGGAAGTGAATGTGAAAAACATATTAGGAGTTCAGAGGCAAAGCACATAGAGTGAGACTACCTAAGATGTAGGTGAGTGCCAGAAGGAAAGAGACAGGATGGGGGCACAGACAATTTAAAAGGAACTGATAATTTCCCAGTACTGATTAAAGCAAGCCAACAGAGTGCACATAGATTCAAGCAGTTCATTACATAAAAAGAAACTCGAGTTTAGATATACCATAATAAAGTATTAAAATCCAAAGACAAATATAAAAATACAAATGTAAGTATCCTCAGAATAGACTGAGCTGACTTCTAAGNGTGTGTGTGTGTATGTGTGTGTGTGTGTACACACTTAATGCACATGCTTGTGTGCACATATAAGTGTGGAGGCCCAAGGTTGATGTTGGTGTCTGTCAACCTCTACCTTAATTTTTTAATACAGTGTCTGTCACTGAACCTGGAGCTCACCAATTTGGCCAAATTGGCTAGCCACTAAGCCCCAGAAACCCTTCTGTCTCTGCCTCCCCACTGTTGAGATTACAGGCATACAAGTGTCACTTGGCTTTTATGCAGGTGCTGAGGATTGAACTCGGGTCCTCATGCTTATGCTGCAAACACTTCTTACTTCGGGGCGATCTTCCCAGCCCCATGAGCTGACTTCTCAACAGTAACAATGAAAATTGGAAGAGGGTGAAAGCAAATGGGCTATCAAGTACAATCACTACTCTTGAATTCAGTATCAGTGAGAATGTCAAGATTGAAGATGAAGTAACTTAGACCAAGGAGCTTTGCCACCTTCAGGCCTTCACTAAATAAAATAAAATAAAATAAAATAAAATAAAATAATCATTCCTCTGTATTTAATACAAATAACCGAAACTGTTTCTCCTGTGTGCTGAATCTTGAATATCCAATGGTTAACTGAATGCAGTACCCAAATGAAAATGTAGAGATTCAACACGCAGGCAAGGGCTACCAGATTTAGCATACAAACTAAAGGGCACCAAGTGAAATGTGAATTTCAGATAAGCAATAAATAAACAACTGAGAAAGATGAGCTGAGATGGCANTGAAATAGTGAAAGTGTGTCCTTATATGAGGGAGGGTTTGGGGACACACACATGGGGGCAGGGATGAGAGGGGCAAAGATACAGAAGCCAAGAATCACCAGTAATCTGCCAGAAGATAGCAGAGAGTAGAGCAGACCCTCTCGGCTGTTGCCACACCCTGGTCCTGAGCTTTCCAGCTTCCAGAATGCTTGGCTACCTACCGCCTCTCCTGACTTTTGTAGAAGAGGATTTAAGCTCCTTTCCTTTCTCTCTCCTTTTCCTCATCCATGCCACATTCCTTTCCTTTCTACCCTTGCTGTCCCTGTAAGCCCTCCCTCCCCTCAGTGGAGCAGTTGACCAGGTCTTGGTAAGGCACCCAGAGGAGTTCCCAGCATTCCCTCCTCACTGCCCACTGCGCAGAGGTCGCTTCCTCAGGTCCCACTCCAGCCAGTTTTGTCTTGGGTTTCCTGGGACCATTTCCCCCCAGATGGCTCTCCTTCATTTCCAACTGATGGGATGTTTAATTATTTATTGGAGAGCTATTAATTAACCACTTGTGGAGCATTGTACTTACAGCTTTGGGGTTTATAAGAGGGATACCTGTACTTCAGGAACACGCCTCAAGAACATAGGGACTTGTTGACTATTTCAGGGTCGGGTGGGGGTCAGGGAGAGACAGCCCAGTCTCCCTCAGGGCACAGTCCAACTTGATAAGGCTAGAGTTCCCAAGGCATCTTGGCTGGACCAGAGAAGGGCTAGGATTGGATGAGTGATGTCTTCCAACGACAGGAAAGCAGGAGAGGTCAGCACGGGAAGACCAGGCATTTGCCATGACTGAAGTGAAGGTTTGAATCTGGATGCACATTATAGTTTTATAGACTGCCAAGGGAGAAGTCTTTAGGAACTCATAACCTTTTGGGCAATGTAATCTCTGTGCTGGCTAGATTTTTTCTTCTTTTTTTGGTCAACTTGACACAGTCGAGTGTCATTATAAAAGAGGGAATCTCAACTGAGAAAATGCCCCCATCAGATTAGTCCGTAGGCAAGTGTGTGGGACATTTTCTTGGTCGATGATTGATACAAAAGGACCCAACCTACTGTGGGCAGTATCACCTATGGGCAGGTGAGCCTGGGGGGGGTGCAAGAAAGCAAGCTGAGCAAGCCAGGGGGAGCAAGACACTAAGCAGTGTTCCTTCATGGTCTCTGATTCAGTTCCTGCCTCCAGGTTCCTGCCTAGACTTCCCTTCAGGATGGACAACTGTAAGCTGAAATAAACTTTCTTCCCCAAGTTGTTTTTAGTCATAGTACTTGACCACAGCAATAGAAAACCATACTAGAACAATCTCAAAGGCTGCATGATTCAACACTAGGCAAGTACACACCAGTGGGCATATAGGTATTCTGTTAATTAAGACTAGATAAAGGGGAGATGGGAGAGATCAGAGCCAGAATGACTCTAGGTCAAGACAGAACTGATGGTAAGAGCCCCCAGAAGCACNGAATGCTGGGGGAATTGAGAGGCAACTTCCAACTGAGATGACTTTTGCTGGCCTTGAAAGATGAGGGCTTGTTAGGAGACAGGAGACATGAGGTATGAGTTTGGAAGCAGAAAAGGAGTGGGGCATATGTATGGGTTAGGGAATACGGAAATAAAGCCCATAAGGGGAAGTATTGCTTGAATTGCTGAGATGTTGGAATTTTGATGGGAACATAGAAATCCCAACTGCAAAGTNGCCTCACACTAAGACAAGGTTGTTTGGATTTAGGAGGGAGGTAATAATATAATTGAAAGGGATTATTGAATCTCCATGGCGTATGCCATCACAGGAGTACAGCACTTCCTCCTACTACTTACTAAGCCCAATTTACCATGTTGAATGCCTACGTATTTTTAGGCATACAAGGGAAGTGCTAGTAAAGACTTCCTGTTAGTGCATCATGGTACTTGTAGTACTATGAAACCTACATTTCAAGGGTCGATTGGCTNGAATTCACACAGCAGTAAATGGTAAAGACAGGGCTAAACCAAGATTTGAACTCAATTTGAGCATGAACAAGGGCCTGGGCCAGTAGGGGAAAGAAGTACAGACTAGTAACATGAGCTCCTCAACTGCTTCCAACTCAAGATTTCAAACACGAAAAGGCTNAATGACTGTGAAAGCGTCTGGAAAGAAAAGGCCTCTTTGCTCTATGGTCAACTAACATTTATTCCTGTTTGAAATAAGACAGTGGCCATTGCCAGACTGAAATGTGGATCTGTCTTCCCAATATATTGACGTTGATATCTTCCTAACCACAAAATTCCCTCCTGATTTGGAAAAATTTGTCTTCATTCCAGCTCGTCTTCTCCCCTTTTCCTTTCCCTTTGGGGACACACTTCAGCAGGTGTACATGACATGTATTTACAGCAAGGCAAGACACACGGTGTTTGGGCATATAACCCATTCTAGCATGTATGTAGGTTCATATGCCCATTCTAGCATGTATGTAGGTTCATATGCATTGAGTGTGTAGGCACATGTATGAGGTCAGAGGACAACCTCAGGTTTCATTCCTCAGGCACTGTCCATTGTTTTTTCAAGACAACATCTCTCACTGGTTTGGACTTGACAACAACGGGGCTAGACTGGCTGGTCAGTAACCCCATTTTCCCTTCTCCCCGTCTCCAGCACTAGGATTATAGGCGTGCATCAGATTTCTAAGTGTGTGCTACCACACCAAGGCTTTTCTTTTCCTTTTTTNAAATATGAGTTCTGGGGATGGAACTCAGGTACAACATGTGCCTTTACTGACTATCCATTCCTAACAGGCTGTATGGTACAGGGAAGTTCTTTGTCTCAGTTGGTTCCAATGGTCTGGTCAGTGCCTTCTGGTATCACACAATGAAGCAGCCACATGAGAGTAGCCTCCTCGCATACCACAGGGCTCCAAGTGATGGCACTGAACTCTGTCCCATAAGCCAGCAAGACCAGAACTCTGTCATTAGAAGCCTGATAGTAGAGCAAAAGAGTATCTACCTCTCCTCCTGATGAGGTCAGCTCACCACAAACCCTACACCAACAAGGACATAAACTGCTTTCTTCAGATCCCTGATACAACCTTGTACATTACTACTGAAGCTAATTTTTAGTCAATTTGTTTTAGGAGAAAACATGCTGTGTGAATTAGCTTGGACCACATGAAATTGCTGNTATTTACAGTTATTTTGCCAACAAATAGTCACTTCCCATGAATCAACCTAATGTTAATCAGAGCTATGTGGAAAACTCTCAAAATGTTTTCTACATCTCTCAATTTAAATAGAGACCACGGGTTGTAAGGATAAAAATAAATAGAACACACTAAAATTACTAAGAAATGTCTATTCAGTTTTCAAGTACATAAATCCTAGTGTGATATGAGAGTCCTACATGTATTTTATGCAAATTGTGAATGTACTAGGTGAATGTACTTTAAAAAAACTTATTTGATTTATATATTTACATTTTTATTAGAATTCTTCAGAACTGTCAACAATTGGACAAACATATCAGAAAAAAAAAAACATGAACCATAACATGTTTAAACTTGCACAGCTTATATATTTACACATAAAGTTACTGTATATATAAAAAATATTTTCAGGGACTCATGGGGCTTGGGAATATTCAAAAGACATTATTGCTACATTTCAATATTTACAAAAAAAGCCACAAAATAATTCCAAACATCAAGCAACTGAAAGAAACATCTGACATCCGATGTAAAAAAAAATTATAAAAATATAAACTTTCAAGAATATCCAAGACAAATTCTCAATGGTGTGCCCCTGAAGTACCTAGACATCCATAATTAACAGCTACTTTCCTTACTATAATCCAAGTCAATAGGAATGCAAAGGAATGTTGCAGACAAAGCAGGGCAAACAGTGACAATCTCGTACATGACAACAGAACCTCCAAACCAGTTAACTTTGGAAAGGTGCGAGAGTGTAGAACTCCAGTGCAAATGGTCACTTCCAGGTTAATGGCCACATGTCTCTAAATGTAGTCTAAGGAGTAAAGAATCGGGGGAAACCGTGAAGGCAACATACCTGAAACCTGCAAGACAACACGTAAATCTTGCCATGTACACACTTATCGCTTACACTGGACAGTGATGATGGGGAGGGGGGGGAGTGAAAACTACAAGGTAACATCCAGGCTTCCAGTCTACGTTTTCCTGGAATTACAGCATTATATAAGGTCTAAGGAATGGGTACAGTATGTTGAATATAGATAAGAGTGTCCTAAGTGCAGGTGGATTTCAAATAAATAGGTCCTTAAGCTCTCCACTCTGCTAAGCCTCTGTGGTGGCTTTGTGAGCGATGTGCAGGGAAACAGGAGAGAGACAGGAGTGGTGAAGAAAGCTGTTACTCCTTGGGTACTGGAGAACTTCAAAGATTCAGGGCACCAAGGGCCCCGAAATATCTCACCCACACGCATNTACACACCCATGCACACACACATACACACTTAGATAGATACTGGCCCAGTGTCCAGGATGTGCCTATAAAAAAGGCTGAATCTGACTTTGACTTCACTCTATGTGAAAATCCGAACCAGGACCGCACTGTTTTCTCACTCCTGTGGGAATCACGGGGTACAATGGTACCCCTTTCCAAACATGAGTTCCCTGGGCTGCCATGCCACTTTGAAGCGGGGAGGCTTGTTCTCGGCAATCTACAGAGCAAGTACATTGGCTAGGAGGTTTTATAAAGATTGTGCTTAGCAATTAACAGTTTTCCTTTAAAAAAATGCTTTAACTGTTTCCTTCAAATTTGTATGGCTCTTAATCTATTCTTACACACAGCAGACCTAATGCCAGGGTTGTACACAGAAACTAAAGCTTGTGGGGTTCCTCCCTCCAATGTATGAACACACACAACGTATAGATGAGTATATACAAACGCTGGCTAGGGAGGCCTTGTCTCCAATTCTACTCCCTGACAGCGAACTCTATTTAAAAACCAGGTCAGTTGTACAAAAGCCTGTACGGCAGCCCACAGCAAAGCATCTTTGTTCGTGCTTCCGGGGCACTTCCTTTCACAGCCTAGGTCTCCTCCTCAGCATGAACTACTAGATTTCTTAAGCCCAGATGTTTTCACGCGTCCTCTGTTCTAATAATGGTCTACTTTCCACACAAAGGGCTTGGGTTTCACTTTCTAGTCTTGCTACATCTTCCCCATCATCTTGGAGGGCTTCTCTAGGCCAAATGGGACTACCTCTATTCTTCAAATGAACTACTGGCCATAGTTTTCAGACAGACTCAGAGGAGCATTGCAAAGAACTCTGGGCACCTACTTTCACCCTCCCCTCCCTCCTCTAAAGCTGGAGTACTGTTTTACAGCAGGAGATACTTTGCTATTGGGAAAATATATACATACAGTTCGGACCTTCGCAGTGGGATGGTGGCTGATGGCAAAAAAGCAAGGTCATCAGCCACTAAAGTGTGCTCATAAAGACAGGATCACAGTGGGGTTGAGGTTGGGGACCAGCTACCCTGAAGTAGGATACAAGTCAAAGGAAAACAAAACAACCATCACGGAAGCCAAAAGAATGGCAATGAAGACAGCAGGGATGCCTGTCNGGTATGATTTCCGCTCAGGCATCTTCGTGCACGAGCAGAGGCTGGGTAGAAGAAGCGCTGCTGCCGACAGAATTGACCCTCACAGAATGGTCCACCACCACGGGGTTCTCCGGGTTGGGATTGCAGTTGGCTAAATTGGAGTAAATCTGTAGAGAAAGAATCCACAGTCAAATACAGCACTGCCTCTGCCAAACCCAGCAAACAGAGGCACTCACAGTGGCAGAATGATGAAGACAAGGGTTTTGCAAGAAACAGTGTGGTCAAAATCCAGATTGGGTTTACACCTACCCCCCCCCACACACACACACAAGGAAATCATTTTACACTAGAAGTGTACAATGTCTGCTTCTCCTCTCATGGGACACCATCTGAGAGAGAGCACTGGCTAGCCTATGAAGAAGGCTTGTGGATCCCTAGAACCAACTGCCACCTAACTGCTGGTGTAATTTGCAGTGACACCCAGGACTCTTCCAGNGGGTCATTTGTCAGGAATCAAAGCACTTGGGTGGAAAATGATGTTTCATTTGAGGTGTACTTTGATGNTCCACAGAGCAAACATTAACCCAAAAGGATCAGAGGTGTGCTATTAGAAAAGATAGCTCCCAGCACATAGCTCGGGGGGCGCAGGGAGCTAAACAGAAATCCAGTCCCAGGAAAGATGGCTAATTCTTCCTGAAAAGCCAAACAGGAAATAATGGATTTATTTCATTCTACACTCCTCAAATCACCGGGAGGGATGTCCTAACTTCAAACAAGCCTTCTACATGGCTGTGGGCATCTCAGCCATTGCCAATGGCTGGTTCTGGCTGTTGAAAGCTCACTTGACTGTGGTTAAGAGGCTAGTTAACATTCTAGCTCACCCCAACCCACCCAGGATGAATGGCCCTGCCACATGAGAAGGAGACCAGACAGTCCCATGACCGACATTCCAGGACAGGGAGGAAGCATGGCCTGGCCTTATGATAACATCTAATTCCACACATCTGAACACAAGCTCCCCCCCCCGCCCCATCTCACATCTCTCTGGATCAGAAGGGAAGTGGAAGTCGGGGAGGGTGTGAGCAGAAGGAACAGGCTTCTGCTGTTTTATTTCCACCCTCTGAAGGCTTGTTTATAACCCAAGTCAGAGAGACGGAGGAGATCGGTCCTTGTCCTAGAAGCCTGGGGACCATGACCCTAGGACAAGGAGGAAGAGGATTCCCGGCCTGGCCTGTCACTCACATGCTTGGTGCTCTCTGAGATCTGCTTCTCAATGAGTTGCACGACCTGCTTGAACGTCGGCCTTTTCAGGGGATCAGCATCCCAGCAAGTCTTCATTACATCATACCTGCAAAACACAGGTCCGATATCCGTCACGATGCCCTTAACCTGCTGTCTGCTGTCCATCACACGACAACTTCAGTAACAAACCTGGGCTATGAACCAGGATGTGTAAGATACTGTCAAAAATTTCTGTACTATTGGTGACAAGAGATTATGAAAAGAACCACAGCCATGACATTTGAGCCGGGGTAGCCACCAAAGGAACCAAGTGACATTTCAATCTGTGCTAGCAAAGACTGTCAACATCTGGATTTTCTGCCTTTAAAAGGGAAATTATCTGAAGAAAAGGCCTGTGGGTCCTTACATTTCTGCAGGTGCGTGCTCTGGACTCAGCATCCGAAAGCCTTCCTTGATCATCTTGTAAAACTTGGAATCAACCGGCATCCCTGGGTAGGGGCTGCTTCCTGGAGCACAGAGAGGTGGTAAATCAGTGTTAAGTATGAGTTAGTAGGATACAAAGGAAACCTCCAGAAACTGTTGGGCAATGAGGTAGTCTTTGGCAAGGAACATTTTACCTAAAGAGAACAGCTCCCACAGGAAAATCCCGTAGGACCAGACATCACTTTCAAATGTGTACACACAGTTGAAGATGCTTTCTGGTGCCATCCACTTCACGGGCAATCGGGCCTAGGAGCAAACACAGAGATTCAGCCAGTTAATGAAGAGGCTCAGACGACAAAATAGAAAGCTGTCCTGGTGCAGACCGGGCTGGAAGGCAGGGATAAGTACCACCTAACAAGACCTTGAACCTTCATGACCCCTAGCCACCTTCCACTTATGACTTAGGGTTCTAATAGCTCCCTTTCCAAATGGGGGCACTGAGTCAGTATAGAAAATAAACTAAGAACATTCATGAGTTCTAACCTTCTTTCCAACAATGGACTCGAACAATGAAGAAGAGACTTAGTGTTTCACTCTTCCTCTTTGCCAACAAAATATACAGCCTCTCCCAGTTAGAGCTACATTTCTCGGCCTCCTCTGCAGCTAGCTAGAGCCAGACCACTTAGTTTTAGCTGTTAAGATCCAAGTTTTATGCAGTGGCATGAGGAAAAAAAAAACCCTTAAAATACTGTAGGTTTATGCAGCTGGGTCCTCTCTCTTGTGGCATCCCTTCATGCCTCTGCTTTATAGACATGACTGCTAGCTATCTGTCATCTTGACCAAGATGAGGAGAGCTACGCACAGGAATGATAAAACAGAGACAGGGAGGAGGATTAGGTGCTGAACTTTTTGTTGTAGAACTTCTCTGCCAACCCTTGGCCTCCATCCCTTCTTTTCCTTTACTCTTGGACTTCTGCTGTCTGCAATCCATACTACCCCTCCCCTTGCCTGCTGGAGAAGTTAGATACAGATAAGCTGGCCTCAGAATCGCCTTGCAAAACAAAAATAACTTCAAATACCAGGAGTTGTTTCGTGGGATGATAAATGAGGTGATGCAGGTAAAAATGCCTATCGGTGTCCAACTCTTTAACACGCACCCAGACTAACAAGNCCGGATAAGAGCTGTGGTTGTCCTGAGGTGGGAAGTNGCAGAATTGGTGATTACACCAGGAGACACTCAGGACCCTTCCACTCGGTCAAACCGAACTTACCACGACTATGCCTCTTAGCGTCTGTCGGGATTTCTGGATATTAATCTGCCACATGAAGCTAAATCAACCCTTTAAATCCATTTAGGACAGAACACTAGGGAGAGAGCCTCTTCTAGGGTTAAGGTTACTTGAGTGTGGGGATGGGGTAGGGAATGATACACATACAAACGCTAACACTCATCTACTACCTATCCCCAGATTTTAGGCTGCAATTCCGAACAGGACTGCTAACTTAGGATTGATGGGTGTCTTGAATTCAAGGGGGCTGAGTATCTAAAAAAATTAACTTCTAAGTGCATTTTCTAAAGTGATAAAAAGCAGTAAAAGAGGACTCTGACTTGTCCTCCGCAGCCACCAGACACCTTCACATTCCATCTCACTATTTACAGGAATCGCAAAACAAAGCTTTCATTCACTATCGCTTTGAAATTAGAACAGCTTTTATGATCTGTTGCTCCACGCAATAGAGAAGCATGTACGCTGTCTACCATAAATTCTCCTCAAAATCTGATAACTGTCATCCAACATACCTGCTTTTCTTGGTTAAATCTAAGTATCCCATTCATTTGAAATGGTCTTCTGACAAGGGGCCCATAGGCTACCCTGGACTCAGAGCCCAGGGTGGAAAAATAATTAAGAATTCACAAGAACTGAAAGAACTTTCAGAGAACAAAGAGACTTTACAATGACTGTAACTTCAGCTTCCATGAAGCACCAGGTCATGTACATTTCCTTGTTTTAAATTTCTCAAATAATTGGTTAGTTCAACTGACTTGACTTGTCAACTNCAGAATGAGCTAGGGGCTCAAGCCCTATCCTGATGGTCTGGGTTTCAAAACCACAAAGTAGTGTAAGGATGGCCCTGGCCCTGTACTGAGAATGCTGCCAAGCATTAACTCCTTTAACTACTGAGTAATTTATCTCTTGTCAGTTACACACCCGCCAAATGGGACCAGATCAGAACTCAGCTAGCCTGGGCCTAGATACTTCATTTCCTCTATCTTGCCCCTATATCAATATTTAGAGGCTGAAATACTAAAACATTTTCCATCTTCCTTCAAGCCAGGATGGGTAGAATTTGGTTTCATCAACTCTCCTGAAAAAAAAAAACAAAAAAATCTGACCTTGCTGGAGCCTTTTCAGAACTGTATGATTGAGCTAGGATATAAAGCCAGCAATACCTTTACAAAACCAAGTTGTGCACAGCCTACTAACAGAGGTACCATGGCAATGAAAGAGAAGGTATTGCATCATCATGACAGACACAAAAATTGACCTCCAGGAATAAATATGGACTGTTCAAATGGGCCTGGGAAAAAATAGGCATCTAAGAATATATATCTAGAAGGTTATGGCCTTCCATACCCATTGGCCCTATTGACTATGCTATCTCAGATATAAATCACTAAAATATACTGCACCTTCGTTTCTCCTGCTATAAAAACTGGAAGACAATGTGTTCTAAGGCACGGGTTTGTTTGAGGTTACAGAAAAGGCCAGTAGTGATATACAGCACTTTGAAAAATTCACTATGTTCCACAAACCAACCATTATTTATGAGTCTACTTAACAGCCCTACACTGACTACGAGACCCAGCATTCCATAACAGCTAACTCTGATACCATCTTAGACTGTAGTCATTTTCACATAGTATTTCAACCTCAAAAAAAAAAAAATTGCCTACAGTGACCTTCAGGTCTACATTTGTTACAGTTGAGCAAAATCAAATTCGATGCTATTCTCCGACTATAATGAAAATTAAGGTATTTCTGTTTCCTTCACATGCTCCCTAATCACACAATTATAACTAAGAATTCTATTATCAAATGTTAGTGGTGGCAACATTCAGCATTCCATTTCAAGTTTGCTAAAAAGCTGGCATTACGAGGCAGGGGTTGGATTGTGATAATCGTAGAACACAATTCTGCATTAAAACTGGTACAGGATACCCAAATGCTCTGTGTAGACCCAAAGAGAGAAAGGTGCTCACGTTTCCCTTAACCACATAATTCGAATCATTCCTGATGTCTCTGGCTAGACCAAAATCACAAATCTTGGTGATCCGACCATGAGTGAGAAGGATATTCCTGGCCGCCAAGTCTCTGTGAATACACTATTGGGGTAGAAAAGAAAAAAACAACAGCCATTCATTTCAGCTCTCAAAGAGAAAACTATTTTTAATACTACAATGCTGTTTACATAAAAAAAAACAACTTTTGTTTTAAAGTATTTAGTACGCCAAAAATAAAAAGTATGCCGCCAATGATATTCACATTTTGTGTTTCACTCGATCAGGACTCTAATTACTATAATTGCTTTCCCACCCAATTCTAATAAATGTCTCTCTCCCCCTCCGACTGCTTTCATTCATAGGAAAATGTATTATAAATAGTCAAATTGCATTTCTAAGCTGTAAGTTCATTTTGTATGCATCTCCTTGAATGTCTTCTCCTAAAAAAACCATTTCACAGCTTCAACTTGATATCTCCAAGGACATAAGGAAGGAGGTCTTCATTTCAGCCCGTCTCTTAGTTTGGCAGTTGCCTGGAAATGTCACTAGAGTAGTCGTTGGCTGTGACCTCACTCTTGGGTGATCCCTTTCTCCTGGGGGCTACTTCTGTCCCCACCAGAATCACGTTCCATCCTTCTCTTCCCACCACCAGCTTTCCTTAACTGTTCATTGCTCTCTCTGACCTCTTACTTCCTGATACTCCATACATACAATCTGTGGGGTTCACCCCGAGGGAGCCCAGCTATGTGCTGTAGTAACAGCAAGGCCCACTCCTGACTCCCGNATTTGCTGATAAAACCATTATCTTTCTATTTTCTAGAAATGTATCCAACATCTTAAAGCCCGAGCTTTAAATGAATTCACTACATATAAAAGAATATTCATGGAAGCTCATTTAGACAGGTTTGCACTTTCAAGCTTATAAATTGGAGCAGGAACTCCAAAGAGACAGCAGTTGGGACGTGAAGAAACGAGATTTCCTCTGCTTTGGGTACCACACTTCAAAATGACACTCTGAATTCTAACTAGGACTACGAGACATTCAAGTTTAAAGAAAAAGGACTCTGTGCCTCTTTCGAGACTCACTGCCACTCACATTCTTGGAGGCTAGGAACGCCATGCCCTTGGCCACTTGGTAGGAGAAGCTCAGCAAATCATCCAGGTCCAGAGCCAGCTCATCGTCTTCCATGATGGCAGGAGTCACATCTCTTTCTATATATGAGTCTATGAGGAAGACAGGAGTTTCTTAGCAATAAAAAAACTTAGCGGTAAAGGAGAGGCCAGAAGTAGTCACAGTACCGAAGGCTAGCAATGAATGAACCAGAGTGAACTCCTGGGCCAGTCACCTCCTCAGGGAGAAGGAAAGGTGGACACTGAATCACAAAGCCAACAGCTAGCCAANAATCCCCGATAGGGTTGCAGAATCCTTTGGACAATGGTGGGTCCATTTTCAAAATCTCACATCTAACAGTAAGATCTTAGATATCAAAACATGCATTTGTCTGAAACATCTACTTGTGAGCCCTAACTGCCACTGACCACCTGCTTGGCCACAGTAGGTTATTCCTGGGAAACATGTAGGCATTCCAGTTAGTGGGAAAGAGGCAAACGCCTCGTACCACATTTCTTTAAACTCAGCAGCGCCTGACCCCCCCAGCCCCGATCCCTGAGACAAGATGAAAAATAAGGAACATGGTTTGATTACAGTCCCTGCATGCNNGGTTGTTTTTGCTGCCTGACAGGGAGGGACTCACCTATTCTTGCGGCTCTCCTTTTGTCTGTCTTGGTTGGTACAACGTAGGAAACCCCGGGCTTCATGTCCATGTACTCATTGGTACTGTCACTGCTGGAGAGAGGAAACACCTAGATCAGAACTAAATAGGACTGGAAAGGGGACACAGCACTGGTACTGATGGGTCAGGTGACAGCTCTTGTCCACTACGTCATCCAGCAGACTGATTTTATGTCAAGGAAAGGAATGCAACCATTGAATGAAGAGTTTCAAAACCGGGTTCTGTGAGATATGGGTATTTACCATGCAATAGTAAGGTCTAGTTTACCATTCACTATTCAGGTCCAATCCTCAGGAATGTCTTTTTTGGGGGGATCAGGGTTTTGGGGGGATTAGAAGAGACCCATCTCTATAGTGGATTTAGTGGGAGAAAAGAGCCCCAAACTGTTACCTCACATTCCTTCAGACTCTAAATTAGCCCCCAGTCAGACAAGTGGGAAGTTAACAAGGCACTTCCAAGACATGTGAGGGGGGAGATGGTTTGCACGGGGCGACTGAGAGAAGAGGCTTTAGAAAACCAAGTTTGGTTCAGATAAACACCAATAATTTGGATGATTTTCCAGACCATCTGGACCTCTTGAATCTGCAACATTTGGCTGGAGACTCTTCAAGATTTCTAGTACTTCCTGCCTCTGATTAGCATAGAAACACCATGACAACAACCTCCTTCAGAGTGTGCTGGTGCCTCCAGACCCATATGGGATCCCAAAGCACAAAGAACATCACACAGGACAGANCAATTCAGGCCATTATTTCAGAAAGTTAACAAACACACACAGGGCCCAGGCTCCAGACTCGAGGCAAAGTGGCTGCTGCCTCTTTATGAAGAGTCTGTGTTCAAGAGAAACTAACGAAGGATGGATTTTGTGGCATTTACCACCATGATAAACAGCTAAAGCTTACAGGACTAAAATGAAAAACAAAGCTTCCCTTGGTACTTTCAACTTTAGTGGTGGGAAAAGGCTTCACAAGGTAATGGTCCATCCGCGTTCACTGAAGTCTCCTNAAAAGTCTAGAATTCAGACTTCAGAAGACAAAATCCTGCTGTCTAAAAACAGAGCGCAGTTCCTATGGAATTTCATTATCTTGGTTTCTGGTGCTAGGATTTGAACCCAGGGCTGAGAGTAACTAGGGAAAGAGGTAAGATCTACCACACAACCACAAGAAATTCAAGGGCTAAGGGTACGAATATAATTTCCACTGGGCCAGGAGGACCTTGGAAGGCTTCCTCCATGGTGGATCTCAACCACATTTGAGAAGAAAGGAGACACAAGCCACGGCAGAGATTTCTACTCTGTTTGTACATCCAGCTAGTGTTTCTCCAAGGAATTTCAAGCAACATATACGTCATTCTTTGCATCCTGATCCTTCAGGCCAATGTCAAAGAGGTCCAGAATTCAAACAGTGTTCTTGAACAGCGATGTCTTTATAACACAATCAAGTNAGGGGGCAGGGCAGGGACACAAAAACAATGCTGATGACAGGAAGTCTACACGAGGAAATAATGCTCACAGGTCTTAGCCATTGGGCTCAGTCCCAAAGACTTACTATGACCGCATGACAGCACTTACCCCCTTCCCTGTAAATAATTCCACTATGAAGGTACCTACAGACCCAAGCTCAGGAACGTAAATGGAAACACAAGAATGGAACCACAGTTAAAACAACAACAACAACAACAAAAAAACCACACAGGTAGAAAAGGCATTTGGTTAGGGAAGAACAGAAACATGCATTAAAAGAAACCAGTAACAATCTCAATTTGAATCTTCAAGGGTACTATCTGAACTTCTGAAAGAGTGAATCATATTTAATCATTTAATAATTCTGATTTCACACCTCAGAGTACCTCAGTTCATTTTTTAAAGAATCAGCCTTGATTGCAAACCCTTATGACCCCATGAACTGCCTGTCTACAGCTGACTATTTATGCAAATCAGCCTTACCAGGAAGTCTCCTTTGAATGCAGAAGNTTCTTATAAAGTGCCGCTTCTGCCTGATCTTCTTGCTTTGAGAAAATAAATGAATCACGTTTCCGTCTCAAAAAATTCAGGAGATCACCATAGCAACAATATTCTGTAATGACCAGGGTGGGCCCTATGAGGATATAATAAAATGTTAGGAAGATGCAAGATATACTATAGATAATCCTGCCTCCTCTAGAAACACCCAAGGGTGACCACAGCTATTAACATTCAGCTTCAGTGGCTAAGCCTTCTTAGTCCCAACATAATTCTATCTATTAACATCACTTATCAAAAAAAGCAGCATTGTGTCGAGTGAAATAAAACAAGCAAGCCCCTTTCTACCTGGATGTCTAAGTGACATGAACATTAGGGGCCAGACGTGACTGCTGGCTTTGAGGCCACAAGTGCTGGCTTTCAAAGGTTCTGCAATGATCAAGCTTCCTATGGGGATCCTTTGATCCACTTCTGAGTACGACAGGTTTCTGTGTCCTTGCTGTAATGTTATCATGAAAATGAAGACCCCAAGCTGTAGCCTGGTAGGGAANTAACCACATGGAACAGTCAGCTAAGCCCAGACTGGAAAAGTAGGCNAAGAACCTGAAACAACCTGTTTTGCTGAGCGTTACTAGTTGAAAAGAGAGTTGGTGCTCTGAACGTTTAAAAGCACAGTTCCGAAGTTAACAGGCAACTAATTACCATGGGTAGAAACTGCCTCACGAACAATTCATGGCATGAGGAAGCACCAGTTATGGGGGCTGTTTTGAGACACTGTCAAAACCTGTCTACTGTCCCGTGGCTCTCTGTAGATAGACNGCCACAACTCACTCTACACACCTTCGTTCCTCTAGAACAAAATGCCTTCTGTAAACGTCAAGACATCCTTGATGAGAACATTGACTAAGGGGTTAGAATTGGAAGCTTCTTAACAGAAGTNAAAAGCTTGCTCTANTTGGTATGCATTTGAGAAGTGAGAGGCTCGGGGCTACTTTCAGTTATAGACGGCAAACGAACATTAACTCCTGAGTGACTAATTATGACCCAGCAGTATATAAAGCTTTAAGATCANAAAAGCCTTCTGGGTGAGCCNAGCCAGTGAAGGGCCATGTTGATGTAGCATCTGTGAGAGTAAGTTGCATATATCCTGACTATTCCCTGCACCTGTTTAAGGGGGAGAGTATCATAATTCAATATATGCATGCAATATATAACATACAAAGGAAGGTGTGAGCGGCTCCACACAAAGGAAAATCCTGTGTGCTCTCACACATTTGTGGGAGTTAAAATCTGCAGAGATGGACAGAGGTCCCTAAGACTGTCAGGGAGGGGGAACGAGAGGCTGAGTTACGAGCACCAAAACACAGTTGTGGGGGGTAGTTCCAATGCTCTACAACACAGCGTATAGACTACTATAGCTTATATCTCAAAATAACAAGAGGACAGGAATTCTGAAAGCTCCCAACACACAGAAATGATTAAAAACAAACAAACAGAAAAAAACCTACATTCTTAGGAAAACAAATTGGAGCAAAACAGAATAAAACACTAGGTTAAATAAGTAAAAAAAAAATTTCCAAACAGCTTATAATTAAGCACTGTCCAAATCATATTTTGATAGCCTGACAGACAGCAACAGGTGCTGTGGACACAAGACTCACCTCCCACAGTGCACGCTCCAAGGAGATTCACAATATTCATGTGATTGCCCAGGTAGCTTAGGACCTTCAGCTCTGACATGAGGGCCTCTCTTTCTGTTAAATGGGCACTTGCTGAAATGGAAAACACTGCATCTTAGCAAAACAAAGAAAGGAAAAACACACCNATGAGGCAAACCGGCAGTGGGCACAGGTAGTGAATGCCCTGCAGACACTTACGCTTGAGCATCTTCACAGCGACCGTCATGGCAGCATCTGACTTAATCAAGCCATATGCAGTGGCCTCAACCACCTTCCCGAAGGCACCAGCACCCAACGTCTTCCCTTTAGAAAGGAAGACAAGGTCAGCGGGAGGGACCCGATGGACAAATTGCGAGGTTCCAAAATCAACAAGGGAATTGAAGGCGAATGTGTCTGGGGACACTTCACTATAGTGCTCTTTGCTAACCCAGCCCACTTCTGTACAGCCTGACAAAGCACTTCTTGTTTCAGGTGAAACAAGACAAAGGAAGCCACGGGAGGTTCCTTAAAACTATTGTTATGTGTACACAAAAAAAGCTGCGTGGAAAGCCCCTGTTCCATACTGACCAAAACTCAGCCTGTTCCTGGGAAACTCCCACTTGTGATCATAAGGAAGTTGTGTGGGGTCTATGTAAACATAATTGTTCCCATTTATCTCCTCGACAACCTTCCATTGCACTTCATACATGGGTTTCTGGAGAAGAAAAGGAAAGACATGTCACTGTTTAACAATCAATGCCTCAGTCATGGTGGCATCTGGGGGAGAGAGCAAATCAACAGTCACCTGTAAATATTTGTAGGCGAGAACCATCACAATAATGCCCATCATACCAGCTGTGATCACAAAACCAATGAGCAGCGGTGTGAACAGGGTGTGGGCCTGGATTTGCTCTGCAAGGGAAGAGAATTGTAACTGTGAGCCGTTGGCAGGACAACAGCCTGGCCACCACCACCTGTCCCCAACTCAACCACTTCTCTCATGGTGCATGCAGGGAATGCATCTTACTCTTGGTGTTCAAATACATCATCCCTTCCTCTCTTTCTTTCCTATTTTATTTTATTATTATTATTGTTGTTGTTGTTGTTGTTATTATTTTGTGCTAAGGACAGACCTAGATAAGAGATCTGACACTACACTATATATACCCATACCCTTCACCTCACTAGATGTAAGTTGAAACCAGATACCAAAGACAATGAACTTTCTGTAGCACACACAGAATGTTATGCTGTTTGCAATAAGAAGCACCATGTGAATGGACTTCCTTTTCTGGGTGGTTTGCCTTTTCTTCTTTCTGCCCTCTTATGCTTTCTCAATGTTCTACACTGAACACAAATGTCTTTTACAGAGAAGAAAGGCATTTTTGAAGCATCCTTTTCATTGCTCTGAGAAAAGTAACAATACAAAATGATTCTGCCCCTCCTTATCCGAAAGCTGAGGACATGCAGCTTTTTGGCATGAGCCCTAAGGGCAATGCTAAATACCACAGAAATTGGGCAGTAAAACAACAACTCAGGTGCCCAGTTCCCTTGTCTCACATGTGCCCATTCATGAGCGCCTTCAAGGGTCCTGTGGCCTGCTAGTCACTCAGGAAGCACAACATAAAGAAAGAACTGGCTGGACAAGGCGTGTAACTCACACAAGGCCGTCTACACAGCATGCACAAAGCTCTGTACGATTCTGGCAGTGCGGATTGGCAAGCACGTATACACACACACACACAAATAAAATTGAGAGAAAAAATCATTTGCTGACAAAAGTCATATAAAGGATACTGTTAATATTTTGATACAGATATTTAACAAAATGTGACTCATCTTAAATAACAAATTTTTAATTGAATTTATTAATTAATTTAGTTAGTTAATTGGTTCCTCGAGACAGGGTTTCTCTGTGTAACCCTAGCTGTCCTAGAACTCGCTCTGTAGACCTCAAACTCACGGAGATCCACCTGCCTCTGCCTCCCAAGCGCTGGGTTTAAAGGCATGCGCCACCACATCCAGTGAATTTAAATTTTTAAAGTGTCCTAATAATATTTGTGCATAAGACAGGAAGGTTCCAGATACTCAACTTAACTGCACATATATAATTTGTCAAGAAGCTCATACAAACACAACAGGTAAAGCAAAATGATTAAGATTACACTGGTAAAAGCATAAGCTTCGTCAGCAGACGAGTATGGAATGAAAGCCTGTGAGTTTAATGACAACATGGTGTGATGTAGGCATTACCAGAAATGACATGACCAATATTGGAATGGAGTTAAGATCGTGGTATGGTACACAGAGCCTAAACATCCCCTTAAATTGGATTAAAAGGAAATATACCTTTGTTGTTACCTTTAAATGCAAAGTTAAAGAAGGCGGAACTCTTGCCCACATCGTTGTAGGCCTTACACTCCACCGTGCCATTGTGCCGGAAGGCACTGGAGTCTATGGAACTCTGAACCACCAGTTTTCCAAATGGTGACACAGATCCGTTCTGGATCTGTACATCCACTGGCGGGACGGGAACGACACACCTACAACAAGAGAGCAACAATGTGTGTGGGCTTATACCAGGAAACCAAATAAAAGCACNTGACACCTTGATCTGGCACACTCGTGTGACCAGAAACTCAGACTCAATGAAAACTCCCTTTCCCAGCCATCAGGCTGGGATGGCCTGAGGAGAATGAACCCCTTGGGGCCCTCTGAGTGCGGAAAGTACTGTGGAAGAGCAGAAAGAGGGAGCACTGGTTTAGAGGTTGGACNAGGACCTGTGTCCTGACTCCAAGTGCCCGACCTGCTGACTTTTGCCAGGTTTCGTCAATTCTCTACTGTTAGGTTTCTGTGGCCGTACCACCTCAAGGGCGGCTGAGAGAAATGGACTCAAATGGCTGTCAGCATCAGATCCCACCATAACACAGCCTCTTAGAAAGAAACAAATTTGGAAAGGGGGTATGATGGTAGAAGATAAAGAGTGGAGAGGAGGGAGTTGCAAGAAATCAACAAGAATGAAACCAAGAAAGACTCAGAAAGAGCAGTAGGGAGGTCCAGGGACAGAAGCACATCCATGTGTGCGATGCCCACTCTGGCCACAAGGATCTTCTCTTCACCTCTTTTGCAGTGCCTTCCAAAGGCCTACACATGTCAGTTGCTTNTCTTATCTGTTCTCTCTCTCTCCACCCACTAGAATTCAGATACACCAAGGCAGAGGCCTGGGTGCCGCCGAGCCCAGTGTACGCTACACCAGTGTCTGGCACACAGTTAGCTTCCACGTAAACACAGCACAAGATATCTACTCAGGCCATGTCATGGAAGGCACAACATGCAGAGGTTGTATTCACCCCCCAAACAAAACATTCTGCTAAAACCACACCAAAACAGCACTCCAACATAACCAATCCTGACGTGTTGTCATAAAACATCTCCCATGAAAAATAAAATGTCCACTACCATTCTGACTATTCNTGACGTCAAACTAAGCTTTTGAAGCTGGAGTATAACGTGGTGTTTGATGTGTAAAAATGGCACACTGGCCCCATTTTCATCTTCAGGTAATACGAGAGGACAATTTAAGGCTTAAGTGTGGGCAGCGAGGGAAAGCCACACAGTGGCAGATGTTCCTTGTTTCGGGGGCTGGGCACCTAATCANGGAGAAACACTTTTTCAAACCCATCGCTCACAAACGCCATATGTATGTTGTAATTGTGCGATCATTACTTTTTGGTTACTTGGCAATTAACTTCTGAGGTAATTTTTTTCATGATAACTGCAGCCACATTTCCCACACACATTACTTCCTGTGTATAGAATGGAAATCTAATTACTCTGTCCTGGGAAATTGCTTTATCTACCTGCAGGCTAGAAATTGCATGATAAACCCAAAAAGATAACCACCAAAATAGAGAAGTCATTCAGTAATCATTTTTCAGCAAACAAAATTAATGTCGACTAGGAAAAATATAGCCATTATCCCTTCTTAAAAAGCCACAAAGATATAGGAGAAAAAGAAATAATCAAAACGCACGCAGCTTTTTAGTCTAAAAAATAAATAGTAAGTCTGAAAACACATTTGAAATGCAACTGAATTATAGCCCTTCCTTTCTGAATTTTAAGCAGTGCCAAAAATAATCCTCTCACCTTTGCTCTGGTCCCGTACAAAAATACCAATCTATTGTGGGCTCTGGGAATCCTGCTGCTACACACTGGAGCATACCATTCTTGAGCCTGTCAGACGTCAGGATTTCTGGTTTTGCTGCAGGAAGAGAAACAGCCATATATCAGTCTGCTAAACAACCCTGGATGGTTCTCTCCTTTCTTTCTTATCCCATCCCTAGGTCCTTCCAGAGGCAGCCGAGAAACCTGACTTGCTGCTCTTCCAAACCAGGGATGGGAGACACCCAAAGGTGGCATGAGGGTNCAGTGGGGATGCTGTCCAGCCCGGCATGGACCCTCCCCATCCACCGGAAGGCATGGGGATCCTGAGGAACTCTATATAGCAGAGGCTGCCAAGATCAACCTAGCTGGTTTCTGCTTTAGGTCAAAACTCAGCATTCTCAACGTAGACTCCTTGCCANTAGGAGTTCAAGCCACTCTACCTGCCTGGACACTTCATGTTAAATGACGGGCACTGGAATGGATAAAATTAGGAACTGTTACAGAAAAATAGAAGCTGTGTTCTCCTTTAAGGAGGTGCAAGAGGTGGTGATGATAGAAGAATTGGATTGCTATACTTACAGGAAAGTTAAAATGCCACAGTGAATGACAGTGTGAGCATTCAAACCTTTATTTCACACAAAACAGACAGAAATAGGAAGAGGAAACCAGCCCCACAGTTTTGTTCATACATATATCTACAGTTTGAGTATAATCAGCAAAACATAAATTGTACCAGCAGGAAGACTCTAATTTGACAGTCCTATATAACTACAATAATCAATTGATATTCAACAATTTCAAACTCTTGAAATTATTTCTCAAGTGAAAGGAAGATGAACTCCTACTGTATGGTTCTGATGGCAATATCCTCGAAGGCTTTTAGTCAGTTAACAGTCAACATCCTAGGGGTAGAGATGGTCCCCTGCATCACTGGAGACAAGCCCAGGCTATACGAACCAGCAAGGCAGGGGTGTAGCGGACAATCCAAACTGATTAAGCCTTCTGAATCCTTCTCTTAACTCTATTTCTTCATTTATAGAAAAGGAGTAATGGTGACCATCTTGCGGGGTGTTGAGTAACTGTGACGGAGCATGCAAAGAACTAAGAATGTGGGCTGTTGAGATGCCTCAGCAGGTACAGAAGATTACCACCAATCCCGACTATCTGAGTTTGATTCCTGGGACTCACATAGTGGAAAGGCAGAACTGACTCCCACTAGCTGCCCTGTGACCTCCACGTGCATGCTGTGGTATTCACACACTCTTATTTTCACAAGCATGCTGGGGCATATGGCACACACTGCACACACACACCCCACGCACACACATAAGTAATAAACATCTTTTAAAAGAACCAAGAACGACTCACAGATGTATAATGATGCATTTGTTATTTTCATTATTATTACCGATTTGGTTGTTTTCTACTGGAATGCTATGCCCCTCCGCCAATNAAGCAAGTTGGCTACAGATTAAATGGACAATATTTACCACCCTTCATTCTCCCTTTAGTGCTCTGAAAATTGCTTCTTTAAGACAGCGTGACAGTGTGTTTTAACCTGAAGCGCTGGGATTTCAACATCAATTACACACGAACTAATAAGAGCAACAGATGAGAGACGGAAAGACTGTCGGGGCAGAAGCTTAAGGAGTTCGTTTTCCCGAANGAAGTAACAATGATAAATGACATCTCTGCAGAACCACTGCTCCTCTGCAGAGCACCCCACCTCCTCGGAAGCAATATGGGTTGGCAGGGATNGGTGTCCGCATGCATGACACACCCACCTGTCACTCAACCTGGTCCTGCTGATGGCAGGCCATTTGGCAAACACCACAAAAGAGCCACTACTCTCCAAAGCCATCCTCAAGGTAGGCGCATCCTTGAGAATTTGGATCTAATGCCAGCTTTCACAAATAGAGCAAGAAGACGAGCCATCATCTTGCGAAAGCACCCATCTGGCAAGTTTCATTTAATTATCACAGGCAACTGTGGGATCAGGCTGAAAAAGTAGGACACAAAACAACAGTGGACTCTCTTAGGAGAATGCTATTTTGCTGGAGACCGCAGGAGCCATACAATGGGTCCCTCTGGACTCAGCTCAAGAGTCACCTCCTTTTCTAAGCCACCCCACACTTCTTCCAAGCCAAGTTGGTTGGTCTATATCCCTGTTCCTGCCCCCCCCAGGAGCCCCGGACTTTGTTATTTTTAAGCTCATGCTTTGCCTCCTCCGTCAGACTCTTAATGGCAAGAGCCGCAGGATAGACTAATGGCGTAGGTCTGGTGGCAGCAGACATCGAGTAAGAGCAACTGAATGAATATGAGACCANCCAAGGGAACAAGTGAGCAATGTCAAAGGAGATAACTGGGGGAATAGTCTAACTGTGGCTTTCCTGGCCAGGAGACCTAGTCCCCTTACTCTCAAAACAGAGAAGCAAGAGACAGGAAATCTACATGTACACCTAGACACAAGGAGTTAAACAAACAAACAAACAAACAAAAAACCTGACATTAACAATGAATAGAGAGGTCCACAAAGAGGTGGCAGAGATGGCAGGATTCAAACATCNCAAGTTCATTAGCTGGATCTACTGATTTTGTCCCTCACCCTTGCTTAGGGCCATCATGTCCTAAGATAAGCCTTTCTTGGGTTAGCAGACTAGAAAAAGAATTTCTAAACGCTGAAAGGGCACCTTTATGGCATTAACAGTGCCGACACTGGCTAGGAGGCCTATGGATCGTTTCTACTTTGTTCTTCCGAACTTTTTTAATCATACGGTGAACACGGAGCCAAAAATGGATGTATAAAACGTTTTTAATTAAAAAATTGGAACAGCTCAAACACGCACCATCAATTATTCTTTGCTTTAGTGACAAGTGTTCCCTAAGATCCAAGCCTTCTAGCTAGCATGACACCTGGTAGCAGTTACATAANGGCTGGCCGAGGCCAGCGACGTTGTGGTCTGGCTAGCTTACTTGCTCCTGTGTTGGTTAACTGAGTAGGTTTTGGTTGCTGTGATTTTTAAAGCTCCTCTCTCCCAGGTGGGTCATTACCTGAGGCTAGCTGAACTGCTTTTGTCCTATTGGGCCTCAGAGGGTCCCAAACCTTAGATATGAATTAGACTTTCTGAGAGACGCTAAATGAAGATTCCTGCTCCAACCTCCAGCTTCTGTAAGCTCAAGATCTGACCACCCAGCACTTTGTGTGGTTTTTGTTGTTGCTGTTTTGTTTTTTTGAACAAAGTACCTTAAAAGAACCCAACGAAGGCCAGGACTAGAAGGGGCCAGAGAACTGGCCCACAGTTGAGAATCACTAACCCTTAAGGTGCATGTGGGGACCTATGAGTGAATGCCTCCTCCAATTTTGNCCTCTTGCTTATTCTTAGTTCCAGCCCTGCCCTCAATATTGGTGGTGTGATAGCTCATTCTGAAAAGGCTAAGTCACACCGGTCCAGCTTGGGCTGTCCATGGCAGGTTGTATTAGGGAAATGTTTAATGCATAAAGAATGAGCTAGGTAGAACTGATTGCTAAAATGAAAATCTGAGCTTATCTGCATTTTATAAGTGGCTCAATGCACCATGTACGGCATTAAATATGCATTTCCCTGCTAAAGACACAGAACTCTGCAATTCTCCAGGTTAAGTCAGAGCTGTGGTTTCTCAGACATTCTGAAATAAGGAAGGTATCAAATGACACATTCCCTAATTCCTCCCAAGTTGGGGTTTTTGATAAGCCTAAGAAGTGTCTAAGTTACATGTTTCCTGTGCAGATTTTCTTTTTCTTTTTTTTTTAAAAAAAAATAGCCTTTTCCATTTGAAAAGTATTGTAGACTTAAGCCATCCGGTGTCCCCAACAATGATCAGCTTGTAGGCAGTAATTTGTTAATGTAATGTGNGAATTTGTTGCTCATGCAATTAAAATCCTAAACACTGATTTACCCTGCAGATTGGTGATTTTGAAAAACATTCTTCTCACCACCATCAGGTCCATTCAGAAAGCAAGAACAAAATTAATTTCAAGAATTTGGTACATGTAACAAGAGCTGGCAGCAAGCACTGGGAGGCTCCAGGCACACAGAAGGAAGCTGGGGAGACTGGCCTCCCATTCATCTCCTGCAGCGAAGTGGCTCTAAGTAGAGTTCTTCTCTGGCCCTGCCCACCTCAACCAGCTAGCTCCCATGCTGAATACAATTTGCCCATACTCTATNATCAGCAGGAGAGGAGACAGACTTGGGTCCCCAAATAATAAAAGGCCAAATGGGGAGTGGTCAGGGAATATAAACAGCTCAAACAGCATATAAAATAACTGTAGCTGATTTGTTGAAACACAAATTAAAAGAAATATTATAGGCATGTGTTACAGAAATCCTTAGAATAGATATTTTGGAAATATATTGCATTTTGTCCCTTCTTAAGGATATCTAAAATTGGCAAATGGGTATCTTGGCCTGGTCTCATGTAGCCCAAGCTGACTTCAAGCTCCCTATGTAGNCAAGGATGACCTTGAACTTCTAATCCTCCTGCCTCCACCTTCAGAGTGCTGAAATTACAGGAGTACACCACCATGCTCATTTATGTTAGGGAATCAAACCCAGGGCACCTCCAGGTATGCTAAGCAAGCTCTACAAACTCATCTACACACACTACCAACCCCCAAATAGGCATTTTAAAACAGAATTTTGTCCAACAAACAAAAAAACTTCAACTATAGTCTCCTATACCCATATATTTTACACACAGAACCCATTTTAACAACAAAATGCCCCGTTAACGAAATGGTATCCCCAACTANATTATGAGTTTTATTCTTTATTTTATTCAAAAATCTTCTGACCTTTTTAACTACTTAAAATTTTTTTTCTTAATCCGTTGGCTGCTCAAACCCAGGGGCCACAGGTGTAGTTTTCTGAATCCCTGTCCTAAAAGCCACCAGAAAGAGCCCCTAGGAGTGGGGAGATAGCTCAGTGGTCAGGTGCTTGCTGGGCAAGGAAAATGTGGTGGTGACTGGAGTTGGGAGCCCCAGCACCTGCTGGTGGCCCCACCTATAACCTCAGTACTTGGAAGCCNAGACAGGGCTTGCTGGCTACCTAGGCTAGCTGAGTCAGCAAGCTCTAGGTTCAAGTAAGAGACCTTGCTTCAGGTAAGTAAATGTTCAACCTCTGGCCTCTACACACACTTGTCCACCTGTATGTGCATATGNATGGGAACATGCAAACACACATGCATGATGCCACATAGACAATTAAAGAAACAAACCCTCCTCGTTTCAAGATGGAATCCCTAAATAATGTCTTTCTACTTGGAGGAAGCCTTCTTCAGTCAGACTTGTTAAGCTCAATTCACGGATCCACAGTGCTGTGTAGCCCAGATGCGAGCACGGGACCTGAACACCCATCACAGAGCCATGCGGGCTCCCAAGATGCACAGGCACAGGTTGAAATGTCATTTTTCTACTCTGCAAAGTAGGTAATTCATTTTGCCACATAATTCAGAGGATATTGACATACTGCCCACAGAAAAATTATGTACCTATTCTTGGATTAATTTAAATTCCCACTGAATCAGAGGCGACCCTGCATACATTTATAAACGAACAAGGCTAATTTGATGTAAAAACACACCTGGCTCAAATAAAAAGGAAATTTCCAAGCAGCAGAAGGTCCACAATATAAAAGGACTACTCATGCTGCTGTCAGGAAGAGTCAGGGGGCAACGCCATCAAAGTTTACAGTCACACACTGAACCTATTTCTTTGCTTTTCCACCATTTAATTAAAAAAAAAATGGTTAGACCACCTGAGCCACATAGGCAACAAAGGGCCTAGGGACCCAGGAAGGTGACAACATTAGCNTCACATACCCCCAAGACCCATTATCTTATGAGATAGTAACGATGGCAACATTGGAGCTGAGAAGGACNTTTAGAAGTACATCTACTGCTGTCGTCTTTCACAGAGTCAAAGATTCAAGTTCTATGTTAATGGCTCGTTTCCCTGTTTCTCTCCAATTTCAACATCTCTAGCCATTCCAGTATCTAAGGATTCTCTTTTCTCTAGAGAGATTTTATAGTGTCACATCAAGGGACCAGTAAGATGGCTCAGGGGGTAAAGGCACTTGCCTCCAAGTCTGACAACCTGAGTCCAATCCCTAGGAGCCACATGGTGGAAGGAGCGAACTACTCACTCCCTTAAACTGTCCTCTGACTTTTACATGCACACCGTGGCATGGATGCATGTGTGTGAGCACCTGGGCACAATGCAAAAACAACCGTTTAAAAAAAAAATGTCACATCAAAATAATACTCAGTCTGAGTTTAAGAGACAATTGAAAACAGATTCAAGTGCTGCCAGATCTCAGATAAATGTATGAAGTCTCCAAATAGATTAATATGAAAAGACCAGCAACTATTTTTACAGAGATTAACTACCACACTAAAGACAACCTGAGAGTTAGTCCTTAATTTAGAACGGTCTTGANAACTGACAGCGTGTGGAAGACATAAGAGCATTAAACATAATGACAGATGGCGACTTCCGAACTTCCAGGCACGTGGGCAAGGTCACTCCTTCAAGATTAAACAAGATGATTATAAACTCCTGACAGGTTCCTTNNAAAAACTCAGCCACATCATTTTAGAACTGTCTAACTCTATAATGTCTCAAAATTGTATCAGACGTGGGCTTAAAGGAGTTGTGAAAGATCTGTCCAAAGAGATACCAAAGGGAGGCTGTGGAAGAATATTTTATGACTTGAAAAGATATTCTCAATACATCTGTACTCAATATAAAAAGCCAGGATATGAAGTAACACAACCTCATTTTTCATAAGATTTATTTATTTCATGTATCTGACTGTTTTGCCTACATGTATGTATGTGGACCAAGTGTGTACCTGTGCAGGTCAGAAGAGGGAAACTGATCCCCAGCAACTGGAGTAACGGATGGTTGTGAGCCACTATGTGACTGCTGGAAACCGAACCTGTGTTCTCTGCAAGAGCATCCAACTGACAGCCTCATATAAACACATACACACACACACACACACACACACACACACACACACACACACACACGGTCTAGAAGAAGATAAAAAATAAGGGATACTAACAATGGGAAGCAATGAAATATAAAAACAAAAAAAACTTTGAAGTGGTAAACATAAAATTTGTTTTTTCATTTTTGCTTCTTGATACTTTTTCTGGGTTTACCAAACCTAACTTTTGAGGTAAGAAAAACTTGAATTTTAAAATATATAAGTAGAGCTGGGCGGTGGTGGCACACGCCTTTAATCCCAGCACTCAGGAGGCAGAGGCAGGCAGATCTCTGTGAGTTCGAGGCCAGCCCGGGCTACCAAGTGAGTTCCAGGAAAGGCGCAAAGCTACACAGAGAAACCCTGTCTCAAAAAACCAAATATATATATATATATATATTGATATATAGATATAGAGATATATTCAACTACATTGCGAAGACAGCCTGCATGTAAATCACACGGCGCACCTATTTGCCAACAGTGAAGGTGGACCTGGCAAGCCAGCCATCTAGACCGTTTCAGACCACCTGCCAGCCATCTGGGTCACCCACCTGGCTGGAATCTCAGGGTCCTTTACCAGCATGAAAAGAAGTCCCTGCCTTCAGGGACAGCTCAGTTTGGGGGCTTGGAGTCCGCCCTTGAAGAAGTTCTTCATGGAACAAGACAGCAAAGTGACAGGCATCAACTACGTTCCAGTTGCCTTGGAAGCCCCACAGCTTCCAAGAAGCAAGTAAACAGTAAGGACTTCCACGAAGGACCACTCTAGTTACTGTTTCAGAATCCCAGCTACTGAGTCCAGGAGCAAGCCTCATAGCAGCTCTAAAAGGCAAAAGCCTTTTAAAACAAAACCCCACAGAGAAATGCATGATGGTTTGGACACCCACTTGTTTGGGAAATCTTACACCCCCATCCTTTTTAAATATAAAACAAGGGTGCTGGGAGTACAGCTCAAGAGGCAAGCATTGGGCTTCAATCCCAGCATCCAAAAATCAACCAATGAGGAGCAAGAGGAAGACAGATGTAGACTCTAAGTTCTAAGAGGTGAAAGGATGTCTCCAGTTAGGAAAGTGTTATCCTAGCCTTACTCTCATTTTTCCTTGAGGATTTTCTTCAAGGGCAGACTCGCTTCCAAGCCCCCAAACTGAGCAGTCCTTGAAGGCAGGCAGCCATTCTTGTTTTCACACTGGTAAAAGACCCTGAGATTCCAGCCAGGTGGACAACCCAGATGGCTGGCAGGCGGTCTGAAGCCATCTACATGGCTGGCTTGACAGGTCCACCTTCGTTGTTGGCAAATGGGCTTGCAGGCTGTCCCACATATAGCTGCTTCTACCTAGCCTAGCCATCTGTAACTGGATTTATCTATTGATAACCCCAAACACATCAAAAGCAGTCTGGATTTTGCAAATGTGGTCAAAGTGGAACTTTCTCATCAAGAAGCTTCATTATGGGTGATTTATTACTTTGGCTGATTTTGGTATATAAATAATCATGTGAGCACCAAGCAGGATGTTAATTATTTGATGCAGTGATTTAGAATCAATCCATTATCGAGGACTTTCTTAAATTGTTTCTGGTGCCTGGTTAGCACCACCCTTCCATAAATGGACTAAGCTGCTGGTGGTACTGAGAGTCAGTGGTGTGGTCCAGCCATCACTGTGGACTCCAGTTGCTCGAGCAAGCTTAATGCTAATTGGCTTTATGGAAGCATCCTGAGGAAGGTGAGCCCATGCCCTCTCCACATACTTGTGGACCTCAGCAACCCTCCTCCATGGCTGAGGTCTGTCACTGAAGGAAAGACTTTTAAGACTGGAGAAAGGAGCTATCCAGGACCCTTTTATATGGCCAGGAGCTCCCGATAAGCAATGCAGGCTGCCCACACAGCTGGCTGATAGAATTTTTTCCCAATAGCAAGAGGATTCTGGGAAAGAGTAGTGTCTGAGGGAGAAAGCACTTTGGAGTAAAGTTTGGGGTTTTTACAATTATGTGCTTCTCCCCAATTTTCATTTGCAAGGGAAATACATCACCATTTCCCCCCAAGGGCATCTAACTTTTCAGAACTAAGAATCTGACTTCTACATACACCTTGGGCAAGCACTCCCAAGAGGAATCACAGTAATGCAAATTCAATGGGGGGAAAAAAAGTTTGGCTTTGTTTTGTTTTAATGAAAACTCCAAGTCGCCTATGTAAGGGATTAGTCCCCCCACCCACCACCACCACTAACTATACTGAAATCTACATGAGAAAATTTCAGAACGAATGGACTTTTGCAAGAATTTAGACCACTGCAAATCAAGGACTTACATTAGCATTTCTTAGCACTGAATCTTGTAAGCAATTACACATCAGTGTCACTAAGTAGCCTGAATTTCTGTGCTCACCCGGTGCATTTATTATCTTGACTTTTATTAATTCTAATTTTTGCAGTACATAATTCCTTTCCCCCTGGAGGCTAAGCTTATTTACAGAATAAACCATGCATAGAATTACCCATAACTGTCATCGTTACCCTAGGATGTCAAAATGGACAAGATGATTCCCAGGGTTTCGATTTTAAAACAGTTTTGTTTGGTTGTTTGTTGGAGACAGGTTAAAACACAGCTTAGGCTGGCCTCAGTTCACCACATAGCTAAGAATGACCTTGAACTTCTGACCCTCCTACCTGGGCATATAAGCATGTACCACCAAGCTTAGGCTTGGCTTTATGCAATACTAGGAACTGAAACATGATAGGGATGCATTTTACCAGTTGAACTACATCCCCAGCCCTTGATTTTAGCTTTTGATTTTAAGTCCACTGCAAAAAAAAAAATCAAAAAAATAAAAGAAAGAAACCTATCCCATAATGCTGTCAACTGTAACAGTCCAGAGCAATTGCAACATGCCTCACAAGAGGTGGACAGTTTGAACAAATATGCTCGCTGTCAAAGGCATTTGTAAATTCAATGTGCCTTGTGAGTAAAATGAATGGCTTTCGTCAACTTAGCATTGTAAGAAACTGACATGAATGAAAAGGCTTCCTGACGAGTTTAAGCTCAGAGGGCAGAGCCCATTGCATGCCCTCCACATACCCAGAGTGATGAAGCGGCCATTCCATCAATGGCAAGGTGCTTGCTGGACAGCCCAGCCCTAGACAAGGTCTCTCCTGACAGGGGGAGATCTTGTTGGAAGTTGGTGATGTTTCCCAGCAGATGTGATTGTAACTGACCCTGTCTGGTCAGGGAGGGCAGCCTTATACATCAATCAGCAGCAATCCTGCCACCAAGGAGAAAAGTCAGAAATGTACTGGGTCAGTGTCTCATGCCCAAGTGGTAGGTGACATGCTGGGAAAGAGGTATCTAAATGTCCCTCTGGCTGAGAGGCCCAGGCAAAAAAAAAATGACAGTGTGTTCCATGGAGAATGTCGCCCTATGATCTGCTACTACTGGTCCACAGTGGAAAGGCACAAGAACACAAGAGTGGCCCTTGGAAGGAACAATCTGGCAAAATGTTTCTTGTATCTGTGAAACCTGACAAAGCCTTAGGTACTGTCTACCTGTTTCTTTATTTTGCTTTTCTATTAACTGGCTCTTACTGTATTTTCTGGGAATACTGATCTACAATGGATTGAGTGTCTTGGAAGAGGTAGGTGGGAGAGGTCTACTACACTTGGAATCAAGTTTTGCATGAACAATTTGCACATTATGCTTGCAAAAATACTGATTTGCCTACTGTCGTCTCTTAAATTAGTTGAATATTAAGGTTTTCAGAAGTAGGTAATTTTGCCCATGTGTAATATATTAAGCTCCCTTGATTAACATCTGAATTAATCTAGAAATATTTGAATTGAGGGCCAATGAGATAGCAAATAATCAAAACTGTTCTGAGGAACAGAAATATTAATTAACGTTTCCTTTGGAAAGGAGGAGCTCTGTGGTCCAGAGTTTGGGAGCATTAGCTCCATCCCACAAACCACGCCCGCCCCATGCCTAAGGAGGTACCGCATTCATCAACAGATTTAGAATTCTGGGAAGGTCAGCAACATAAAAGTACTTAATCATAGGCATGTGACACTTTCCCCTCTTGAGACAGGGTCTCACTGTCTAGACCAGGCTGATCTTGGATTCACAAAGATCTACCAGCCTCCACTTCCCAGAATGCTGAGATCAAAGGCAGGCAACCATGACACCCAGCTGAAATGAATACTGGTGCCCATGGTGGCTAACCTTGGTTGTCAACCTGACTGCTTCAGGAATCAACTAAAACCCAAGCTGCTGTGCACTCCTGAGAGGGATTTTCTTGACTAGATTATTTGAAGCAGGAAGATCCACCCTAAATCTGGGTCTTCTTCAGGATTCCAATGTAGACTGAAGATCAGGGCTCTCCAGGAATCCTCCTGGCCCTCAGTGCCAGATTGGGACTACTGAGACATTCAGCCTGGTGGACTGAATGAGACAGCCATTGTTGGACTACACTGATAACATTCATAAGCCAATCTAATAATTCCGTGTGTGTGTGTGTGTGTGTGTGTGTGTGTGTGTGTGTGTGTTCTAGCAGATCTGTTCCTAGCACCCTGACTGATACAGCATCTTAACCAGGAAACACGATTCTAGAAATGCTGATACAGTCAAGCAACTCTAGACTGCAATAAAAAAGCAGTCCAGAGAAGAGCTTTACTAGACATTTCTCTCTTTAAAAAAAACAAATGGATCTGACACCACTCAACCTGCTATCATAGCAAGGCAGGGACAAATGGGATAAATATATATGAAATCATAGCAGGTAAGCTGCTCCAGGGGCGGGAAGAAGCTCCCCTTGCTTTGCTGCCCCTCCCCCACCCATCAACACCCCCTTATAGTCCAGCACGCTGCCCAGTTCTTAAGTTGGTTTTTGTGGGAAATTATTCTGGTTTGATCTGAAATATCCCCAACAGGCTCATATATCTGGATGGTTGACCCTCCCCCTGGTGATGCTATTTTGGGGAGACTGAGGAACCTTTGGGATAGGAGGCATGGCTGGCAGAGGAGGTCACTGAGGCAGGCCACTGAGGTTGTAGACTGGCTTCTGGCCTCAGTTCTCTTCTTCCTGATTAGTCATAAGGTGAATACGTGAAGTTGCAAGCTCTTACTGCCACAGACCTAACCCCGGAGACATGCCCTCCCCTGCCTCTTTAAGATGGGCTTCATTCCCTGCAAGCATAAACCTAAAACCCCCTTCCCTCAAGTCGCTTGTTCTGTATTCTCTTGCAACAAGTAACTAACATAGGAATGTCCGTCTTGTTTTCCCAGACCCCACACACCTAGGATGGATAATTCTAACAGTCACATGTTTACTGGGCCATCTTCTGGAACACTCTGGTAGGTGTAATGTTATTCTTCCTTGACAATGCAGGCTAGACCCAAAACAGAGCCCAGGAGAAGCCCTTTCCTTGGAAGCAGCAGCAGCAAGATTGACTCCCTGTCTGCTTGGCCTCCACCTCTGCTTAGGTGTTTCTCTGAGAACCACAGGACTTTGGTGTTGAGGTTCCCATGGCTACAGACAATTGCCCCCCACCAAACCACTTGCTGTCTGCTCCCTCGGTCCCCCTAAAGTACTCAGGAGTGACCCACTGAGCTGCGTCAATATCACATTGATCTTAGTGGGAGAGCAATCTAAACATAAACGGTATATCACAGGCTGAAGAATGAAAGCCCTGAGAAGAGAAAATTCATGTCAGGGCTTGACAGTATCTCTCCCCCACCCGATGGCAAACCCCAGCTCCCATTCAACATCTGGCTTTCCAGTTCAACAATCAATAATAATATACTTTCTCTTAACTCCTAATCTCAGTCTCCCCGGCTCCTCTGTTTACTTCACAGGCTGCCCTCAGAAATTCACACTTCTACAAGGTCATGTGGCCAGTGAAATGTCGGACAGGGAATCGGTTTCTCTTCCAACCACCAAACCACGAGGTCTTTGTTAAGGTCAAAATTATCATGAAACATTATTTACACAGTACACAAGAAACGCAGCTCGGCAGCTGTTATACACACGAACTGCAGCGTGCAATAACACAAAATAAAAAGATAAGGAGTCCTGCGATTTACTTACTGTTCACATAAACATTAAATGTCACGGAAGCGCTGACATCAGAGTTGGACACCAGGAAGGTGTAAGTGCCTCCTTCTGTGCCTTTTAATCTGGTCAGATGAAGCTCGTTCACATATCTACAAGGGAAGGACAATAAATCAANCCCCTGTGGACAGTCTGTCCTAAAATCCAAGTCTCTGTCACTGCTTCTACTTGGAAAGAGATGCCTATTGGGGGGAAAATATCAATGGATCATTTAATTCAGTGTTAACAAAATACAGACAGACACACACACACAGACACAGACACACACACACAGACACACACAAACACAAACACACACACAGACACAGACACACATGTAATGCTATTTGGGACAAAAACATGCATGTGAAAACACAGAAATAGGCTACCCAAACCTTTGGGGTCATTATCCCAGGCTACCCTCATGACCACTTCCTATTTCTGCTCACACTGTAGCAGTACCTTGAACTTTGTCCTGGGAAACCCTAGCCCAATGGCCTGCACACACCCTCTATTTTCATGTCCACTCTTTAGGGCCTTGGGATCCACAGAATCATGAGCTCCTCTTCCCCTCATTGTCACTCGACCTTGCTTCTGTCAACAAGTGTTCGTTTTACTCCCAGACTTCTTTTCCCAGAGTCCTCTGCAATATTTGTTATTCAAGTATGTGCTCTACTCAGGGACCCGCAAAATGGCTGTGAAGATGGAACACTATATATCCCTCGAGTTAGTGTGAGCTCTGGATGGATAGATCAGCTGAGCAGGCCATGACCAACTTACCAAGCTCAGTGGCCTTGCTCACTCTCCTCTCACCACTCAGCAGACAGCCTGCTGCTAGATCAAACTTTCTCATCTCAGCCTAGCATGCAGGTGCCTTTCTGTGCCCTGTGCCTGTCTACAGGCCTATTTCCATGGCCCCTCGGATCCCTGTTGTGGGTGCAGTTCAGCACACCTCACATCTGTAACTTTCACCCAAGGGTCACCTTGAATAGCCAGGTGCAGAAGCTCAGTGCCGAGTTCCTTAAGTCCTTACTCAGCGGCTTTCCTGTTCCCTCTCAGTTTTCTCTCTGCATACACCTCATGCCACTGAACTCCTGTCTCAGGTCCAGCTTCTAGGGAACTGGGCCTATGGTAATTCCTTTTTAAACAAATGCACACAAGATCCCAACCTAAAAGCACGCACCTCGGCCACTCCTCTCCTACCTGGGTAACTCCCCAACTCCACCCTCTTCGGCCCAACCCTCAAACAATCCAGGCTAGCTTATCAATTCACTTGTGTTCATCCAACAGTCAGCAGCTCCTGAGTGGAGTAACATAAACTCTACCCAGTTACCAGCCCCTTACTAGCCATTTGACCTTGGTCCCGTCACTTCACCCTTCTGTGCCTTGGTTTCCTCGTGCACAAAATTGGAGGAAGTTAAGAGTGCTACAGAGCACTCACTACAGTGAGAGGAGCAGGTAAAGATGCTTTCAACAGAAGTCCCTGAGTTTGCTCCCTGGGACGCATGTGCAAAGTGGAAGGAGAGAACTGACTCCCAAAGGTGGCCTCTGACCTTCACACATACTTTGGGATGTATTATGTCACCGCATCATCACATACCCACAAAATAACTAAATTTAAAAAAATTAAGTGCTACATCTAAGGTTCGTGCTGATATATGTAAGGTATATATGCTAAAAACAAATGAAAGCACATACGGTATTAGTACTGCTACTATTGGAACTATAACGTTCTGAAGATCTAATAAGAGATCTGATAATAGAAAGAAAAAAAAATCGATCACTTAGCCCAAAGCTTAATAATTCATAGTTGCCCTCAGAGTTTTAATGTAATACTAACTTCCCTTTCTTTCTAAGCAGAATTAGTGTGTTCTGAAGATGCGCCAGTCATTGCTTTGGGCTACCCTTAAAACTAAGAGAAAAGTAACCCCCACTTTCCAAACGAGAAACTGAGGGCAGCACACATCTGCATGTGTGGTGTGAACATTCTAAACCCACAACAAAACGGAATTTTCAGCTGAGGACATGAAGGTAGCTCTAGGTGTGCTTCTTCGTGGGGCATCTTTCCATGCGTTGCTGGGTCATCAAATAGGACCTGGGAAGGGGGCTGGGAGAGAAAGGTACACATTCCTTTCTTACCTGATGTTACTTTTGTTATCAGATTTGAGGTAATCTTCCCCCTTGTTAGTGGAGGTCCTGTTCATATATATCCACTCCTGGTGTTCAGGTTTGGGGTAGGCCTCATATTCAACGACCAAATCTACATTTTCTCCATCATTTACAAATACTGTAGTATTCTTCACGGGGAAGATGTTAATGAATCCTTTATCTAATTGTAACAGAATAAGACAGCAATCAATATTCACAACTGACAAGAGCACACGTCACCTTAGGATCACAAAAATGGTGACTTCCAGTGTTGACTAGCAACAAGTGAGAAGATGTGAGTGAGCCATGCGTCGACCTCCTTTTGCTCATCACTACATCGTTGGATGAGACAGGGCACACACCAAAGTCCCTGCCTTGTATACTGTTGTACCACTAGCAAGTCCCTAAAGGGGCCTCTCCATCCACTTGTCTCCACGCTTGTGAGGTGCAAGTTCTAGGGTATTTTACTAAAATAGCCCCCATCCAGATCCAGAGGAGTTACCAACATAGTAAGAAAGTACCATGGAATCAAGGCTAGTATGGGCTCTGTGTGATAAAAACACTACAGAAAATATCATTGTATATCTGAAGAAAATGAGCGTTGGCCCCTATCACACCACGTGTTATCACACCACAGGCCCCCAATCAGATAGCGTCTTAACATGAAAACCAGACTTTTANGTCTAATGAGGGGATAGGGGCGGATGGCTTTTGGAAGCAACAAAAGGAAAATTCAGTAAAGGGCAAATTTGCATTAAGGTAATGGGAAAGAGGACATAAACTACAACTATGAGGGAAAGAATGTTTAGCTAAACCAGTAATTAAAATATGGATAGTACTTTCCATTTATTAAAAATAGCAAAACTAATTTAAAATAAACCCAAGAATCTCAAGTGTGTTCAAAGAAGCCCGGAGAGCCACACACGACAAACTGGCAGGCTCCTTCTCAGAACCAGTTAGCAATCGAGATTTTCTTTTTTTAAATTATCTATTTTTAAGTCTAAATCCTATCATTTCCATTTGAGAACTCTTCTTAAAATGGGTTAGAGATGTACCAAGTGCTATTTGTACAGGTTACAATAACTCTTGAAATGACAGAACATGGGTGAAGTAAATAATGCAGTCTTAGAAATGGTTATATAATAATCCAAGAGCAAGCCTGAAAAAGAGCAATAAACTAATTGCCCGATATTATTTTTATAGCCACCATTTAGGGGATGCTTACTACGTGCCAAGGACTGCCCGGGGCACTTTAGCACACACTTTATTTAATAATTACGTCATTTACGCTTACAATCATTCTGGAACAGAGCTGTAGCCTCTAATTTATAGATGAAAAGCAGGTAATGGGTTTTCTGTGCATGTATGTGTGTTTGGTGTCTGTGGGGATAGTACATGAACATAAAGATCGTGGAGATGCCTGTCAGGCTAGAGCATCACTCCAAGTGTCTCCCTCATCACGGTACTGCCTTAAGACAGGTTCTCCCACTAAGTCAGAGACTCACCATTTCAGGAAGACTAGTTGGCCCGGGAGCTCTCAGGATCTGCCTGTCTCTGTCCCCCAGTATCGGGGGTTATAATCATGTACAGTCAAGCTTTGTTTTTTTATGTAGGTGCTGAGGATTTGAACTCACCTCCTGAGGTTTGCAAAGCAACTGCTCTTATCCACTGAGTCATCTCCCCAGCCCCAGGTTAGAGATTTAGTGATAACTCTAATTTATAGGTAATAATACTTGTAATCTCTAATTTATAGATGAAATCAATGATTTATATTTGGATCCAAAGCCATATAGCAAAGTCTAGCTTTGAACACAGGTCTAAGAGAAGCCAAAAATGGCCTCTTTTTTTAGTCTCTATCCATTTTAAGTGAGAGAGACTAAGAACATGAATAAAATTGTATGTATAATGAAAACTCATATACAAAAATAAGCAAAATACTCAAATCTTTAAAAACAGCTACATCAAGTTAAAGTTTAAATTTTATTCGATTTCATTTTCAAATGCTTAAAATTAATTGTAAATTTTCACTAACTTTGCAGTTATCTACATATACACAAGAGGTTGTCATTGGTGGTTTTTAATGCTCTCTGGTTGCCTATAGGTTCAGTGTCCAAAACAATCCAGCGTCCTCTCACTACTGAACCAATTCAAAAGGGATTATTTTCAGTGTGGAATGCAAAAAATATTCCAAAATAAAAAACTAGACCTGGTCCTGTCCTAATATCAGCAGCACAAACAACATTATCCCTGACACTCTTTATGACAAGGAAGGGTTGTTTATTGCTTGTTCGATCTTGCTATGTTAAAAGAATAAATGTTTCATCACGAGGTCATATATCCAGATACTGCACAATGAAAAAAAAAATGCCATCGATACCACTGAGCAAATATGTAAGTGGTCCTGGGTTTTCTGTAGTTTATCTTGCTCAATACAGGTGTTATGATTTGACTATAGAGAATATTCCCCCTCAAAGGCCCACGTATTAAAGGCTTGTTTGCTAGCAAATGGGCTTGTGGGAAGTGACTAGATCATGAGGATTCTAAGTTCATCAATGGGTATCCATTGCTAACTCTACTGATGAATGGAATGGGGGAGGGGGTGAGGTTTGAAGGAAATGGGTCAGTAGGGGTATGCCTCTGAAGAGTCTCTCTTATGTCTGGCCTTTCTTGGCTTGCTCTCTTGCTTCCTGGCTGCCATAAGGTGAGCATCTCTCTTCTGGCCCAGGCTCCCATTGTGATGTTCCCGACTCCCCTCAAGCCTCCACGAGCCAAAAGCCTCTTTCCTCCTTTGAACTGCTTGTGTCGGGTGTCATAGTAACAAAAAGCTGCCTTAACACTACAGGATTATGTTGTATTATAGTGGAACAAAGCTTTAAATTTCTATAATGTAAGAATTATTAAGACTCTGCCTTAGTTACGATAACAAAGAAGGAACCCTAAACAAACTGCTTTAATTTTTTTCAAGTACTTTTGCATTAAGAAATTGGTGGTACATTAACTTTTAATCAGGTTCAAATTCTATGTCTGACACTCCCAATAAAAATCTACCTCTTCTCATCGCCAATGCTGTGGGGAGCTGCAGGCTGTTTCTTCTGAGAGGAAATGCATAGAAAAACTGGGGTAAAAAGTTAGTAGCAGGCCCCTAACCCCAAACCAGGTCAGATTCCATCAGCTCTTGCCACAAAAAACAACCCAAGGGTAAGTGAGAAATGGCGGGTCTGTTCACTCACTTGAACAATAGTAAACTTTTTATGGTCTATATGCAGCCCTGTAACATCATGTTGTGGGCCTTCGCTGTATGCAATTAATACTAAAAAATCTAAATATTAGAAAAAAAATCAAAGTTAGCAGAGTCCCAAAGTCTTATTCTAACACCCATCCCATGTTAGACCCAAACCCCACTCCCTAGTGCTGACAGAATTACCCTCTCATTGTCTTTTCCTGTTCCTGTCCCACCACAAGCCAGATTCAGATTTCACAGCCATGGGGCTGGCTTTCCAGTCACACATTTCTAATTCTTGGAAACTGATGAATGGATTTTTGAAATCCGATTACATACAACAATATGTTCAAAACATCCTTCCTAATAGCTTTCTGGAGCTGAAGAGGATATATCAACATGCTCCCTAATCAACTTAGCAAATTAGTGCTTATGGAGTTTAATATTTTAAAAGCATAGCCCTCTATTCAAATTAATAAATGGCTCATGATCACATTTGGGGACAGAGGAGTACACTTTCTGTGTGAGGACTCTATAATTATAAGCGAAGTGTCTTCTCTGTGTTTGTCTGTTGAGAGACTTTCCATTAGAACTTGGGCAGAAACACCACATTTTTTATGACGTTACTAAAGGGGGTAAAAAAAAAAAAACTACAGAACCCTGTTCCATAAATTACTGAAATCTGGGGTGGGGGGAAAGGAGAGAGACGAAAAGAAACACTGTGTTGTTTTATTACTCCTTACAAAGAGGAGTTTCGCCATGCTACATGTGTGTTATCCAAAGCAAGTAGAGAGAAAATGGTTGCATTAAAAAGGTATGAAGATGCATATAATTTTATATATTAATTACAATAAAGTTGCAAAGTTTTTTTTTAAATAAACACACACAAGAACCAAAAAATAAAAACCCACAAAACCAAAAACTTAGGAGTAAAATAATTTTGAGATAATTATGATTGGTCTGGGAAAAACAAAAACAACAAAGGAACTCACTATGTGCTGCCTGTGAAATCAACACTTGTGGAATTGCCAGCATTGGGAAGACCAAAGCTAAGCCTACTGTGCAGAGCGGACGTGGAGGACCTGGGGGCAGAGAGGGCACCCTCAGGACCCTGCTCTAACAGAGNNTCTCNAGGACCAGCGCTGCCTCCTGAAGGCATGAGTGATGAAGCTACCGAGTGGAGAGCGGCAAAGAGGCTGGAGAAGTCCAGTTCAGCACAAACCACAAAGGCACTGAAGCCAACAACCGACACCACGTAGCAGGAAGACAAATACTCCAGGCTCTAGGCAGCTTGGACACCTGACAACGAACATCTATGGTCATTTCCAAGCTCAAATCACTCAGCGAGGGCTAAAATGTGAGGGGACACTCGGTGGATGATTTGCTTGCTGGGGGAGGGGAAGGTGGAAGTGCAGAGTAACAGGTCTGCATTTGAATGACAGTTCTCCATTGTCTTCTGGGGTAAACTGGGAGGCTCTGGTTTGGTGTTCTTCTGGCAAGAAGCTCCAGGGATAATATATATTCATTCATTCATTCATTCATTCATTCATTCATTTATTCCCTGTTAATAAATTCTACGAATCGGTTCTTAGAATCCCATTTGCATAAAAAGGAAACTATCTAGTAATTTCTCTTTTCACTATTGCCGGTAATTTATACATTCCCATAGAGATATTTACCTACTACTTTCAAGGTTGTTGTGACATTTGCTGATCCAAAAGTATTATTGGCATAACACATGAACACTCCAGAATCATTAACTCTTGCTGAGCTGATAGTCAGTGTCTCCTGGCGTTCATAATTGAAGTCACCCTGATGCCAGCTACTACGCTTCACCTGTGCTTTGGTCTGTGGTTTTCAGAAGGGGAGGAAAAAAAAATATCAAAGATTACCATATAATTTATATTCAGGATCTTTCCTAAATTAAAAATAGCAGCAATTAACTTCTCCATATTAGCATTCATTATACACTACTGAGGAGGAATAATAAGGCGTCGTGACAAGCCTGTCACTAGAACCCTTCATATCACAGGATTATATTGAAAGATAGTCATTATGAATGATTGGAGAAAAAATGAGAAAATTCATTCCAAGTTCTCTGCAGTATTGGATTTTAGTAGTCACCATGGAAGAAATATCACAGAATACTGATACCTCATAATGAGTCAGCACACTTATGTCATATTAACATTTCTTACCCTGCCCCCTTTGAGACAGGATCTCCATGTAGGCCAAGATAGCTTCTAATTCACTATGTAGCCAAGGATGACCTTGAACTTCTGAGCCACAGGCCTCACTCCACTGAGTGCTGGGATCACAGGCACAGGCCACCATCAAGCACAGCTTATGTGTTGTGCTGTGCATTGAACCCAGGGTTTCATGCATGCTAGGCAAGCAGGCTCAGCTGAGTTCCAGTTGTAGTCCCTACTGTTAACTTTTGCATGTGTGCATCTAGTGACTGAATGTTTATTAACATTTAGTATCTTCAAAAGTAAAATGAGAATCGGAATAAAGACAGCTGACTTGGAGGTTCACCACCACAGTTATCAACCCAATCACATTTGCTGAACTACTGAAGGGATGAGGCAAATGACACATACAAGACCACATCACAAAGCAGCGCTCGAGCAGGCTGACAAGAAAGGACCATAGCTCTGCGCTTGTGACAGCACTCTGGTGATCTGTCTGCAGACCACACAGGAGAGATGCTTGCATATGAAATATCACGGGAAAACTTTAATATGGGCAACGCTACTCCCAATTTGCTGCCATGTGCACACATTCCCATTACAATAAAACAGCATCAACTAAAGAAAGCAAGCAAGCAGGAGCTGATACTGGCAACGACCAAGGGCAAGGGCGATGGCCAGCTACATTGTGCTAGCCCAGCAACCGGTGCTGGTAATGAGAAGGATCCTGGAAAGGAGCTCAGCAGGACACTCAGGCCCTCAGATCAGCTGTGTCTAAGAGACACAAAAAGATAAAAGTTCCAGGATGCGACTGCCGTTACACTTGAAACTACATGAATATCCATCAGATAAATGTCACAATAAAGATTATGACTACGTAGGAAATGAGAGAAATGCTTTTATTACTTAGGAGGCATAGAAGGGGACAAGGTAGCTCAAATCTGTAGTGCCAACACTTGGGAGCTGAGACAGGCTGACGGCTACAGGTTCAAGGCCAGCTTGGGCTACAATAGTGAAGCGCTATCACAAAGCATCAGTCTTAAAACTGCAACTAAGTGAAAACAATCCCTTGAGGAAAAGACAAAAGAAACAAACATGGGAAACATGCGAGCTACCTGGCATCACTAAGGACTAGCCACTTGTGACCATGGAGCAGTTCAAATGTGGTAGTTGTCAGTCCACATAAAATACATCCTAGATTCTGGTTACTTAGAATTATCTAAGATGCAGAATACATTATTAATAACTTCTATGTTCATTTTAGTAAGAAATGATAGTATTTCATATTACTGGGTCAAATACGACACTAAAATCACTTATTTTTGGAATGTGCCTACTAGAAGTTTTAAATGGCCTGTGAAGGTCATATTATATTTCTAGTCTATATACAACATTGCTAACTACAGACACAGACAATGCCTTTCTTTTTTTTCCCTCGTATAATTGTAGTTTAAGAATTTTTCTTCAGGGCTGGGAACTGAAGGCCTTACACAGGCAAAGCAAGCGCTCTGTTACAGAGCTAATGCCCAGCCCACAATGTTTGGAATCCTGTTACATTAAAATGAGCATACATAAAAGTTGATGGCCCAAGGTTTAATAAAAGTAAGGGACTCTATGTGGCCATTAACTGGCTGTGAGCTCTTGATCAAGTCAAAGACACAGCTGGCCGTGGCCTCTGTTTCTAAAAGGTGTGAGCTAACAATAGGGCTTTAAAAGCCTTCCCCATATGGATGCTACAGATCCCAAGCTATCCCTTCTAGATGTTTCTAAGTGGTAAAAACCTGTCATTTCCCTGCATAGGATCACTATCAAAACAAAACTCTTTCTGACTTCTCTCCAAAGCCACAGTGACAACAACAAACAGATGGAATACCACTTCCTACTAAGACCAGAGAGCCCCCCAAAGGGCGCTCAGCACAAACTCTGACATGGTCAGTGCAGAACAAAACAGCTTGGTCAAAAATGATGCTCTAACAATGCCCTAAGTCAAAGATCATAATTAGCATCCCACCAAGCTCAGAAGTGAAAGTGAATAGAAACGTTGGTGTTTGGAAGCACTGGGCAAGCCAGCAGAGATGAACCAACCATCATAGAAGCCCCAAGACTTAGGCTTGAACAAATAACCACAGCCACTCTTAAGAGCTCATTGTAGCCTCAATTTCTCATGAGTGAAACTTCCTCTAAATGGTCAGGATCAAACATTATGGATTCTTTTAAAATAATCTGATAGTGCTAACAGCATTCCAAATTATGCCAAAGGATCAATAAAAGATTCATGGTGAACCCTGGCGGAGAGCCAAGAGTCCCATCTGCAAGTCACACATTGCATGCTGTCTGCACATGATTTGGTTTTCTTTAACCCTTGGAGGCACACACTGGGATCTCCCCAAAGAGTTCCTAACACTAAAGACTTAGCTACCATCGCCAGTGGGTTAATTGGGGATGGCATGCAGGGCTCCTGGGAATTCTGGTTCAGAACAAAACCACCTGGGGCAATTGAATTTCTCATCTTAAAAGGGGTAATTTTCAAGTACACACAGGCTCAAATACACACACACACAGTCTAAATTGTTCTCTCAACTGAAATCAAGGATTATAGAAAGCCAATTAATATGAGGTTGTGCTCTGTAAGGTTAGCCCAAAATCCATACAGAAGCTATTATTTTTATTACATTAGATGGTCTAAAAACTAAAACTTGTTTCTCTGAGCCATTGGTTTAAAAGAATGAGCCTTCAGGACAATCCATTCTCCAGGCCAGGGGCAGGCTTCATAGACGAAGCAAGATATCATCCATCAAGGTCTGCACAAACACCGTCATTATGCGGATCACCATGGTTATGCGTTTAGCACAAGGCTCTTTATGCAGGCATGAAATTGCCAGTGTTGAACATTGGCCAAGAGGAGGAGGAAGAGGAGGAATAAAATGTATTTCCTTTTTCTATCATTTCACATTGCCATACGTGAAATGAGGAACTGCTGATGGCTAGGTAATCATCTCACTAACATTACCTAAAAATAGAAAGGAAACTCAGTCAATGGGAATTTTAATGCAAAATATTAGGGAAATTAAGCGTCTTAAAACCCTTGCTATTGAGTTGAGACAAAAAAAAAAAGCCTCAATAAAATAGCCACATAAAACTGTCTAAAATTGGTTAGACAGTGCCCTTGTTTAGCAGGCATAATGCCTTGGGGTCCAAGCCTTAGCATGGGAAGAAAAAAGATGGGGGGGGGCGTGGAGTATCTGGCTAAAATGTATTTAAGATATGCCCAACACTGCACCTGACATACAGTGGGCATTCAATATATATTTGTCAACTGAATGAGAACATAAACATGTCTAAATGTTTCACATTAAAGATAACCGTTTTATTAATAGCAATTAAAACAAACAGAAAACCATTACCAACTTAATCTCAGGTAACCAGCCTCAAAGGAGGAAATCTGAGCTGCACGAAAAGTAAACCCCATCCCCGGCCATTCTTCGGGGATCAGAAGAGCTTTGTGGGCTATAAATGGCATTATTTATTCTTCAAAAGAAGAGGGGAGAGGGTTGTTGACCACTCTAGCTATCATCCGGCCTACGTAGACAATATTTACCTGGTAGACAATATTTACCTGAAGGCTATACAATTATTCATTTGTTGTTTTTTAATTTCCTTACTAAAGTCATAAAAAAAGTGTTAAGTAATAACCCAAGGCTAGTGCCCACTCTTTTCTCAAAACATAGTGAGAAGGTGGCAGTTATTTGCCACTAATAATACATGCCTATGTTGTAATATATACAGGCAAATAGCATGTGAACACACTCTAGCAAGCTGGTAACAGCCATGTCTACCAGCAGAGTCATCCGCAGGCCAGTTTTGTAGAGAATCTGTACAAACTCCCACGGTGACAGTCACAAACCATTAGGAATGAACAGAGCTCCTTACCTGAGTGTTCCCCTTCAGCCACATCGAGCCCACGGAACTAGACACATCTTTGATGGTGCATGTCACTGTAAATTTGTCCCCTTCCCTAAGGAGATGACTTGTTTTGGGCACAGACACAACTGGAATAGCTTTGATGGCTGGAATGAAAAGAAATATGTACCTGAAGTCAGTTGTTCCATTATACAGCATGAATTTTAACTTCTCTTGGCTTAACGTGCCCTTTTTCCTTCTCTTTTTACGTTATTTTTGGTTTTATTTGTGTGTGTGTGTGTGTGTGTGCATCTGTGTAAGTGTATGCCATGTGTGGGTATCTGAGAAAGACAAAAGGAGGGTGCAGAATACCTTGGAGCTGGAGTTATAGACAGATGTAAGCCACTCAAGGTCAGTGTTGGGATTTGAACTGATCTTTTGGAAGAGCAGCAAGTACTTTAATTTCTGAATCACCTCTCTAGGCCCAAACTTGCTTTTTCTTGACTGTGCATAGTTTGCATTATATCATTCAATAACATACAAAACACAATATATACTAACCTGCCTGTATTGCTTGCATACCTAAATATACCACCAATTAAGTCATGCATCCCACAAGCATATTCATTCATACTGAGTGAAAAAGATAGGCGTGTCCACTAGGAGATCATAAATACTTCTGGCTTTTCCAATCAGGTGGAAGAAGTTAGCACAGTGAAGCAAATTTAATCTTTATCTGGGACACACTTGATGATTTCTTGAGGACCTAGCCTACAACTAAAAATATTCTCTTAGCCAGTGAGTCTCTTTCCCATATATTATACAATCACACCTTGCTTATTTCTGAAAACTCCAGGTTTTAAATAATTAAAATTCCCTTCATTTTAATGAATAATGATTTTTCAAAGCAGATTAAAAATTCTCATCAGTTGAATCCCAAAGTGAGGCTGAATTAGATAATCTCAAATATAAGGCCTAGTCTATCTTCCGGCTACTGAGAGGTTCACGTGATGCCACAGCAGTTAAGTTCCAAGGGTTGTGGGCACTTTCTTTCCCAGAGCTTGAATAGCTTGGGAATGCATTAGAATCAATCAGCTAAAGAAAAAAAAAAATCAGTCATTTGTCCACAGCAAATTAAAAAAATAAACTCCTTGTAGACTAATCTCAAATTAAATCTTCCCATTGAGTAGGACACTTGTGGCAAGGATGGCACTTTGGGATGCCCTAAACCAGCAAGTTTAATGACCATCTTAGCCAGCAATAGCCATGGACCTGTCACCCTAGAGGAATTCACCAATGTCTGGCATTCCTTTGGAAACTGGTAACCTCACTAGTAGCTCGTGTCCTGACGTGCTAGGCTAACGGGGAAGAGAGAAGTCAGTCCCATTAACAGGGTCTCCATTAACAGGGTCTCCATCTCCCATAAGATGTAAAAAAGGAGCCATACCTGCCCTCACTTTCAAGATGAATCTGTCTGACATCACCCATTTGCCTTCTCGCTGGGCAGCACAGCGGAGGCAGAGCCGGTGGTAGGTCCGCTTCACGTTTTTGATGGTGATGCCAGCCTTGGGGTTTGGGACAAACGTCAGGTCCTTGGGGAGAGATTTCCCATCACACTCCCTGAGGGAATAATCGGTCACCTGTGGGTCTGTCAGAGGGCAGCGGACCAGCGTGTCACTGTCTTCTTTCCCAAACAAGGGAGGGTCAACCAGGAAAAGAATGGCAGGATCTATGAAGCAGAACAAAAAGTCAGCGTGTTGCACGGCTGGACATGGACACTTTGTTTGTTAGACAAGGTCTTACTATGCTGGCCTGGAACTTGTATGTAGACCAGGGTGGCTTTGAAATCACAGAGATCCACCCACCTCAGCTGGGATTAAAAGCGTGTACCACCACATGAAAACATCTTTAAAAGACTTAAAGCATTACAAGCTTACATAACACAATGGCTTTCCATTTTTTTATTTTAATTTACATGTATGAGTATGTAGTAGCTTGTATGTATATGGACCGTGTGAACACAGACTGAAGACTGGAAGGGGGTGTCAGATCTTCTAGAGCTGGAGTTGTAAGTGGTTGTGAGCTGCCCAGTGTGGGTGCTGGGAACCAAACAGGATCCCCAGTAAAACCAGCGTGTACTCTTAAAGACGGAGCTTCCCCTCCAGCCTCCAACACACTGGCCTTTTAGGTGGGTACTACGGATCAAGGGCAGGTCCTCAAGCATATATGGCAAGCACTCATTTGACTAAGCAAGCTATCATCCTAGCCCCCTGAGCTACTGTTATAAAATTATCCTGACCACTTGGAAATCAAATGTTACAAACACACACACAAACAGAATCTGTTGCTACTGAAATATATTTGTTTAATCATTTAATTAAGGGAGGAAAAAAAAAAATCAAACCTTCATGACCAAACTATGATCAGAAGCCACAGCTGGTCTTCTGCCTACACATTCTGTTACCAGGGTATAGGGCCTCCAACAAGGTGTCATTTTCTTTCCTCACAGTGGCATAGACTAGTTAAGGGTCTAAACATGAAGAAAGGGTGTGAGCTCTGACTACTCCAGCTAACTCGGCAGCCTCCTCAGACACACAAGTGTCTATGCAGCCCATCATTAAGCCTAATGGTGCTTTCATTAGCACCTGGAAATTACAGAACACCTTTCTCCAATGTCACCAGCAGCTTGGGGGTGGGCTTAACAATTCTGGAGCCGAACCCTGAAGCTAAACTGTGGCTTATCAGTTGAGCATGTCTCCTCAGCTGCCCACTTAAGGAAGGCAAACTGATAAAGCAGGCAGGGGCACAGCCAATTTCATGGCAATCTTCCGAGGCAGCTTTATTAACCCCTGTTTGAGCATGCTAAGATTTGTATAATTGTGTCTCCCTAACAATCCCCTGAGGGAGACTGCTCATCTTATCTGAAGACCACAGTGAGAAACGGAGGCCCTCACCAGGCAGCACATCTCCCAGGCACAGGAAATACATCTACTATATTCTCACAGAACCGAGAGCACGTTATAAATGGCAGGCCCAGTCCCAATTCAACCGGTGCTAGAACCAGGACTTTCATTTTCTGTCCTCCCGTTTGTCCCTTAAACTGTCATTCACTTTGTTTTTACATCACCCAAGGATACAGCCCTGCCAGGGGTTCTTGACATCATAGCAAAAGCACACACACACAAATTGCTGAATTTGTCTAGAAAATGAGGTATAGGAACATAACTGTCACGTCTCTTTGCCTTTTGTTTCCGAGAGGTTGTAACTGTTGAAAAGAACCGACCCCAGAAGAACTTATGACTGGTAAGGGATGCTTAGCTGTCTGAGTTGTTTTTCTGGGATTTACTCCCTAAAGAGTGGCCCAAGTCTTTTGAAGTGCTTGTCTGTGTAGGCCTTTGGAGGCCTTCGGTTCCCTGAAGTGTTTTTACTAAGCGGGAATATTTAGTATCTCAAGGCATTAAAACGCAGTTTTCCCAAAGGGCCTAATTTATTCTTAGGGTTGACTCCAAGCGCCAGGACAAATGGGCTAACCAGATTGTAATCCAGTTATGGTCTTGCAGACCCCCAGCTGGGGTCACACTCAAAGCCACTGTGAATCAAAAGATGGGGGAAGCCAGTAAAGGACAACATTTATGTTAAGCCTTCTAGAACCAGGCAGCAAAATTCTGCCTGTGGTTTGGTCGCCTACCTGTCACCTTAAAGTAGGAACAGGGTACTGGACACTCCACAACACAGCAAAAGTCCAGCACTTACCTCTAACAAACACGTAAATAGAGCTTCTGAGTCCAGCACTGTTGATACATGTATATTTGCCCGTGTGAGTGGCCTCGGCGTTTTCCTGAACCCACTCATTGTGATGACTCTCACTCATTTGTTTGACGGTCTCGAAAGTCCATTTGACGAAGGCGGGATCAACACACACCAGCCTGACTGTGTCCCCAGTTTCCACTATTAACTCTGGTTGTGCTGG
>LZPO01055260.1:6478-16804 GCA_001675575.1 Neotoma lepida
AAGACTTCTTACCAAGGAACAAATCCAAGTTGTTGGTCGTTCTGAGTAAATCATACATTTGTACAGCATTGCCCTTTGTTTGCAAAAATTCAACTTCCTTACAAACCTGTTAACTTTTTTTTTCCTTTCTCCACCCCCGTATTTAATAGTGCCACCTGCAGATTAAGGAGCCTTGAAGATTAGCGCATTGAACAAGAGAGAGGAGGAGGAAGGGAGGGAGGAAGGGGGAAGGTGTTGGGTCCCTGCATGCTGTCATCACTGATCTTTTGTCAGAATGAAGGACCAAGTACTGAAGCCGATTTGACAGAGTTAAAAACGGTCATGGATTTAAACCAAACCATCTCAGTTTGGAAGGCTTGAGAAAGAAGCTGTTGGAAAGTCCCTAAAAAGTATATTCAGCCTTAAATTGTTATAATTTCCAGCTTATGATTCTGCTCTTATATTATTTTCTCATTTTGCAGTTTAGAATATTATTAGGTTCTGCTCTTTCCTGTGTTTTCTTTCTTCAGACTGGATTTCATGTATTTAGTGCACATGGAAATCCACGATTAGCCAATGATGCAGCTGACTGTGGCAGTTGTTAGCTGTGCTCCTCAGGAGAGACACCAGCAGTGTGGCACAATGGCAGCTTCACTTGCACAGCTCTTGGCTTGCATCTTCTTTTTCATCCTAACATCCAGCAGACTCAGGTGACAGCTACAGCTGACACACCCAACATGCACTATGTGCCAGGCACTGTGCTTAGTGCCATGCACGCCCCTGTTTTAGTAAAAACCTTCCTGGCAGCCTCCTTAAGATACACCATCTATGACAAGGTCTAAGGGAAGGAATGCTTTCTCCTATTTCAATGACATTTATTAATTCATGTACCAGCATTATTGACAATAAATGCAGTAAGTATATTTATGTCTTCAATTCAAAACAAAAGTAACTTGGTTATAAAAACACAAGTACCATGAATGGTAGACAAGTTACAAAAGAAAGCTTGCCAGATCTTTTGAAACATTGAATATATATTCATCAGAAAGTACAGAATTCTTCTCCTCAATATTTATCCATGAGAAACCAGTATTCAACATAAGGACCTAAAACAAATGCTGACACCACTTTATTCTTCTCTCCTGAAGATTTATTTTATTTTACTTCATGTATGTGTGAGCGTGTACACATGCACATAAGTACATGCATTTGGAAGTGCCAGCAGAGGCCAAAAGAAANTATCAGAGCTCCCTGGAGATGGAGTCACAGGCAGTCTGAGCAGCCCAGGGGGAGCCCTGGGACTCAAACTCTTGTCCTCAGGAAGAGTAGCAAATGCTCTTAACTACTGAACCATAGCTCTAGCCCTGCTGTAATATTAATAGTCAAACAAACAAACAAACACTCCAGTCATTTCATAATGAATGGGTAAACAAATTATGATGAACAGTCAATCAACATTCAAACAATAGAATATTACTGGCTTCTCAGTTGATCTTCCAACATTCAATTTACAGTTTATATGATGCATATTTTCTGCATGTGGGAAGGTGGATAGAAAATCTGGGAGATGCTAAAACTTTTTAAGCTTGTTCTGAGGTATGCATTTGTGAGTGGCTATAGGCATAAGAGCAGTGTCTGCTGTCACTTCAAATTACAGTGTCCCTAAGATTAGTAGATTTTATTTACCGGCTAAATAACAACAATGCCATGCAGTGCCCTTGCCAGTCATGCAATACAAGCATTTCCACATGTCACAAAAGATAGTGGCTTTGTAGGTATATAGATCTTTTGCATAATTAATATTCAAGTAAGCCTAATTTTAGATTAATAGCTTAGTTTTATTAGCTAAAATGAGAAAAATATAGTAAAATATGTACTTAAATTTTTCAACTTTTTCTATTACATTTATTTAGTGTGTGTGTGTGTGTGTGTGTGTGTGTGTGTGTACACATGCACATACACCTGATACACATGTGGAAGTCAGATGACAATTTGCAGGAGTTGGTTCTCTCTTTTACTGTGCAGGTCCTAGGTATTGAACTCAGGCCATTAGGCTTGATAGCGAGCACCATAAACCCACTAAGCCATCTCACTGGAGCACCCTTACCCACTAAGCCATCTCACTGGCTTGTATTATGTATTTTTCAACCTAAACTAAAGAGAACAAAACAAATTTCCCCACTGAATGTTTTTTGGTCTTGCCTTTCCTGAATAAGGGTATAATAGTAAACTAAATAATAATGGCTTTTTGACTTAAAAATACAATCCCTTACACTGAATCCAGTTTCGTACTTACATCTGAAGGTCAGTATGTAAATGCAGCTATATTTTGATGCTTCATTGCTCTGTTAACCACTACATCCCTACAAAGCAGTCCACTCTGGGTTTTTTTTAATTCCTTCATCCTTGTCAATGGTCTCAACTTCCAATACCAAACCTTGTTCTGGAATATTTGTTAAGTCAGTGTCAAATTTTCTCTCACTTGTTATTAATTCTGTCAGCTAGCCGTAGTGAGCATCGCATCCTTGTGTAACCCTAATTAGTCCGTCGCTTGAGGTAGTTTAAACAACAGTGTTTTGAGATTCAAAATAGAGCAGCTGACAGAGCATCATGGTATGGCAGACTTCATCAANCTGCTCTCTTTACTTCTTGTCAATTCCAGAAAGATTACTCCCACAGTTTTGAGCAGTGGTTTTAGGGGATCACACTAAATTTAGACATGTGATTTACATAATGCTGTCCATCAACTCAGCAATGTCTACAACAAACCAAAGCACAGTCACCCCTGCCTTGCACAAGGGATATGGAGTGAAGGCAGAGGCATGCTTGCACAGGTGTCTCACCTTAGCTTCTTGGTCCCAGCTTTGANTCCTACCCAGAACATCTTGACATGCAGGCAGACCACCAGTGGGAAGAACGGGAGAATCATGTTACTCCAGTCAAAGCAGTTTTCTTTTGCCCATCTGCATTATGAGTTTTGGTTTGTCATGTGGTTTTGAGACATTATCAAGTTCTAAATGTATGTGGACCTTAACTCCCCTCATGAACATTATTTAAAGAACTTGGACGTTAATGACTCCTTAATCTATGTCTCCTTGTCCTTTGCATTCCCAGTGAAGGGCCCTCTGATCCTTTCACAGAAAGAAAAGAAAGTCTCATTCATCTGGAAATCTGTTGGCTTTTGCAATATTTATCTGTTTCCACTTGGGCATAGTTTAGGTGAACTAAATCTTAGTGGGCTTTCTATGGCTCTGTTGACCAGATTCTCATGGTTGTCTGGCTTTTAGCAGACAATACTGTTATCTTCATGACAAAGATAAACAGGCTAAAGAGAGCGTTTTCAAGATTAGAAAGTAGTAGTAGAGTTTCAAAATAGTAAGCTAGGAAAATATTTTCTAAACTTTACGTAAATATATTGTTCCTACAAAAAAAATAAGGCAATTTAAATTAAGCCTGATAGGGAGCACTCCGCAAAAGCTTCTGGACTTCACGTCTTGGGAATGTCTATCTGTAATCTATTACCTTAATTGTTCTTCTTCACGTCTTGGGAATGTCCATCTGTAACCTATTACCTTAATTGTTCTTCGGATTGAACCAAAGCAAATATAAATATTACACCACAATTTTGTTCTCTAGTTCAAAAACAGGCATTTGCNGAAGACCCAGAATAGCCCAGCTTATCCAGATTGCAATCTGGAAGGTGCTTATCCATGGAGGCCGCNAGCAAGCAGCTTTGCTGAGGCTTTCCGCATAGGCCGCATTAGGAGAGGCTATTTATTCTGACAATCATGTCCTCGGAGATCNAGATCGCGCTGAAGTTAGTTTTTAGTTGAAATCCAGTTTAATATGTATAGCTCTTACTGCCACCTTGTGGTTAAAATGTTTCCTCTCCCTTTTATTCTCTACAATGTGTTCACATGTGGTATTTCCTGTCCTGAAACAATACACTTCCACTCCATAATCACTTTTAAAACTACTAATCACATCTCCACAATACCAACATAAACTAAACACAGAAGAAATAGTGATGCCTTGCTGATTTATTGATGGTGTAAGAGGATGTTCTATGTTGCTAGGTGAGTATTGGAGCTGCCAAATTGTTTATCAGAAGCCACCAGAAGTGGTCTCATCAGGCTTTCCAAAGACATTTTTTTTCTGACTTTGTGGCTTAATATTTGATGCACTGAAGTATGTTCTTATGATCTAAAACATAAGCTCTTGAGTCATTTTACTTAATAAACATGATAGGTTATAAAATTCTCCCAACCTCCTTTTTCACTAGAGCCATTATAACTAGCTTATAACCTGCGATAGCAAACCTCACCAACAGGAAATGCACTGTGAGAAATGCTCCTGTCCACAGACCCTCTTACTGCCGCTTTCATAAAAGGCTGATCATGTGAGCAAGGGAAAGGGTATTAGGAGTTCAGGTTTCCTCAGAGAGAAAAGCTGAAGCCTTATTTCCTGTGACTCCAGCAGATAAATGCTGAGCACTTCACAAAGTCATTTCTCCTCGCTATACTTTTCCTAATTGCAGAGTCTTCATCCTAGGAAAGACGGCGATCAGTTCCTCCCGCATGCTCAGTCCTCTCAAAAGCACCTACTGCAATGTGTTAAGGGAGCTTTTGCGCACTGTAACTTGCGTATCACTTATGCTGAGCTATGGTTTAGCACTCACATGCCTTTCAGCTTGCCCATCTGCTTTGGCCTTTCCTTTGGCAACGAAACCATCAGACATACATAGCTCATAAACTTTTTCAATTTTGTTCTTTATCATGAAATACATTTTGTCCAGTATATTTTCTCTAGAATGTAATTTAAAATCTTCAGTCCTAAATGCCATAAATGCAACCATGTATGCTAACTTAAACAAATACATTGAATTTAAAAATAAAATAAACAGTTTAGTCTTATACCTAAAAAGAGATTGAAGTTTTCCTCTCGATGTTTTTCAGCAAACAACAAAATAGTAAAGTTGGTCAGTTAAGGTGGGTGTGTAATTACAGGAATAATTTAAATCCAAAATCTTATACGAAGAACAAAATTATATAGGTCCACCCGAATTCATCTAATTGCCTATCTATATGGATCAAATTTGTAAAATGTGTTGATTTTTGTTCTAATTGGCCTACACAGACTCAATTAAGGTAGCTCTGCTGTACATCATGCTTCTCCTTCTCAACCCTTGGATCTCCAGTGGGAAAACTACAGGAGTTTCTATTTCTGCTGAATTGCTCTTCCTGTAACTGGAGACATTTCTCGGCATCACCTCATTAATCCTAACTATATCATTTCAGTTGAAAATGGGGAACCAGCTCTAGGTGCATTCACAGACCTCTGCTAAAGCACAGGAAAGTTAATTAACTTGGGGAAGTCATATGACTGGTCAGCTGGAACCATATCTGTGTAGTGCTTCTAGTCTGCATTTTCTGCTTGGCCCTTTGTTCTCCTCAGCTACCTTGAGAGTATACCTTCCCACACTTCAGAAGCCTAAGGGATTTTGTGGTTCTCCTTCTGGTTTTATTTACCCTGTGCTGTTTTCATTTCTGTGTTGCTTGACATTTGAATTGGATGCAAGTGTTTTTAACATTGAATTGGGTGCAGATTTTTTTAACTCCCCCAAAAGCTTCACAACGGTGCTTTCCCACTTCATCAAGGAATCAACACGGTATCATATTTNCTTCTCTGTTCAGCTTCTATCAATGCAAAGCAGGATGGAATCCNGTCACNAATTTGGAATATGACTTATAACTCTGGAATTGTTTACAGCTATTTCTTAAGTAAATACTACCTTCCTGGGATCATTGTAGGTACTGACTTTCAGAATATGGGGATGGAATAAATTATTTTAGGCTCTTCTGTTAAGGGAAGGAGTTGAAGAAGACTATCTAGGGAGTACTGGGGTAGAGACTTGAATAAAGGGGAGATGAGATGTGAACATGTTTCAGGATGAATAAAGCAGTTCCCTCTTGATTACAATCACAGGGAAAGAGTTAAGAAAATTGTCACCATGATAATCGAGTAAGAATAGAAATTAGCTCTACTACTGCATAACACTACTTAGAGAAAGAAAAAAAAAAAGACCCCTGGAGTATGTATGAGAAATTGCTAGTTAATGAAAAACTACTGATGCAGACCCATATTTTGGACTTCTTTAAATGTGCTGATAAATGTTACTGGCATATCCTTGCAAGACCTTGGAAGGTATGATTGTGAGGATGTTGTTACAACAGCAATTGGCACTCAGGAGACACATGACATCTGGACCAGTTTCTTTACTGCTCAGGAACTATAAGTCCCTTGGAAAAGACCTGATGCCACCCCGTAGTCCACCTGGAGCACCTTGCACTACCTGATGCAGACAAATTATGTCTTTGTATGGAAAGATGATACAAATTTACTCAGGAGGAATTAGCTATTAGAAAAGAAGGTAGTAATAGAATTCATGAAAAAAGGGAGTTGAGGAGCAAGTTGACTAAAAAGAAGAGCTATTAGANGCATAGAATAAACTTAAGTGGTTCTGAAGACTAAGTGAGCCAAATTAAAGTGATTGTAATGAAAAAATACCAAAAGGTCAACTCAAAAGATGGCATAAAGAAAATAAAATGTATCAGAAAACATTTTGAATGAGTCTAATATTTATAACCTGAGAAATAAGCTTAATGAAAGAGTTACTGAAAGAGAAGATATGTGAAAGTGATTATTCACAAAGACTNATTTAACTTTAGGTTCTATCTTTACTTAAGAGAGTGGCAGAGGATTCAACTTCAGGCATTGAATAGACAAATGTCTAGATAGGACCACATGTTGGAAGATGTAGCCATGTTTATAAGTACTGGTAAAATGAAGAATGCAAGTGGATAAGGTTTTCAAGACACTGGATGTACAGAAAGAATAATCAGGCTTAAGAATTTAATCCTGAGGGTGGAGGCTATAGAGATGGCTCAGCAGTTAAGAATCCTGGCTGTTCTTCCACTGATCTGTTTACNACACTCACTTCAAATGANTCAGCACCACCTGTAACTCTAGCTCCAGGAGAGTCAGTGCCCTCTTCTGGCATTGTCAAGCACCTACAAGCACACGTGCACACACAGAGACACCCATACACACACATGAATAAAAAAATGAAATAAATCTTTTTTTAAAAGAATATGGAGAGACACCTAGAACTAAGGTATGCAAAGAGGCATAATTAGAAAAAATAGGAGAAAAAGAGTCACAATGCACAGGGAAAAACAAAAGCAAAGTTTGAGATAATAGTGGTCAAAATTATCAGAGAAGTCAAAGAGAATCTCTAGAAGGAGCTTATTGGGGACCTTAGAGAAAGCAAAGATATGTATGACAGAAGAGAATCAACGTATCAAGCAGTTATGACAAAAATGGTAGCCACATGTGTAAACAGCACCAGAGACATTGGGACAAATTTGCTTTAACATACAATAGAATCATATTTGAATTCCTAATCATAGAAACTAAAAACTATGAGAGAGGAAATTGGTCATCATCAAGCAACTGGACAATCAGGAAATGAATATTTATTGGGGCCTACTGTGAATCAAGCAACATATTAGGTACAGGTATGACATTAGTACCCCTCCCAAAAAGCATTGTCAAATGAGAAGACAAGGGGTGTGTGTGTGTGTGTGTGTGTGTGTGTGTGTGTGTGTGTGTGTGTGTGTAAGTTATATATAATTTGTTATAGATTACATTTGACAAAAGCAACCCTAGATTGAGAAGCCTTTCTATTTTACCAGTATTCTTTATAAACAAGTATTTATAACTAAGGCTTTGCCCAGCAGGTGACAACAAAGATGACTTCATAANAATAAGGAGGAACTAGAAACACATATTAGTAAAATAGGCCACCAAGTCATGCATTGCAGTGTGTACCAAAGAACAGGGGCATAGGATATGAAAGCTACCATGATCAAAGCAGATGAAGCTTTGAATTAGCAGTTAAAGTGAAAAGCATGAAATCAAGCTCTGCTGAGAGCACTGAGGAGTCTTTGAAGGATTTAGATCATAGAAATAATGTGGCTTTTAAGAGACCTTTAATAAATACTGTGTCTGTTTCCTGTTACTGCCATTGCAAGCTACTTGGACTTAGTTTAAAGCAATATAAGCTTGTCATCTTATTGTTCAGGAGGTCTGATGTCTGAAGACATCTCATTGGCTGAGCAGGGTGACTGAAGACATCTCATTGGCTGAGCAGGGTGACTGAAGACATCTCATTGGCTGAGTGGGACAACCGATGGCATCTCATTGGCTGAGCAGGACAACTGAAGGCATCTCATTGGCTGAGCAGGGCAACTGAAAGCATCTCATTGGCTGAACAGGGCAACTGAAGGACCTTATTCCCCTGAATCCTCGGGAAAGCATCTGCTTTTCTTACTTTTCCTATCGTTGACTCATTCCTCTTTAACGCTGTCACTGGGGTTTCTCACGAAGCTTACCTGACACTGACACTCTGCCTCCCTCCTCCCTCTAATGATCCTATAGCTGCCTGAGAAATACCAGAGGCAATCTGGACTGATCTCCTGTTCCAACTCTATTCCATCTGAAAGACTGGCTTCATAAAGTAACAGAGTCACACGTTCAGAGATTAGAACGTGGTCATCTAGGGGACGCCATTACTCAGCCTATTACAAACAAGTATTCTACAATTTTCCTTTCATATCTGATTTAAGGGAAGGTAGGTAGATCCTTGCATTGTTTCTGAATTCACTCTGTTGGAATATCACACAAGTAGCACCTGGAATCTCCACTGCACATATGTGAGGTGATAAGAATTTAAAAAGCAAAAATGTTTAGCTGTTATAATAAAATAATAAATTTGGCCCTTAAAAGGGACTCTAGAAATACAGAAAACTCTAAGCTACACTTTNAAGATTACCATGTCCTAGGTGTTGCATTGTGTATTGACCTGTGTATATCACAAAATTGTTGAAGTGAAATGGAAGATTCAGTATTATATTTTATGTTAGATTCGTGCTTTTTTTCACTTTGAATATAAATTTTCCTTATGCAGTTTTTTATTTTATGTCTATGAGTGATTTGCCTGCATGTATGTGTCTATGACTTGTGTGTCTGATGCCCATGGAGGCCAGAAGAGGGGATGTGATCCCCTGGGACTGGAGTTACAGATGGTTGTGAGCCTCTATGTGGGTTCTGGGAACAAAACCTTGATCCTCTGCAAGTGAAGTCAATGCTCTGAACCACTGAGCCATCTCTGTAAACATTGCAGGTTAGATAGAAAGGGATCCTGGCANNAGGGAGCCAGCAAGTACCACAAAGTCACCATAAGCATAGCNGCTTACAGCCCTGCTCCAGGGAGAGGTTTCCTCAATGTAACAACTCTGCTCTGCTAGGGGAAAGTTTCCCTAGAGAAAGTGTTCCAGTTCTGCTCTGCTCCACTCCAGCTTTAGAGAAACGTTACTTCTCTGCTCTGCTCCATTCCAGCAAAAGAAGGTTGTCACTCAAATCTCATTCAAGCGATTTATTGAGAGGGAAGAATNTAGGAGGGTGGCTGCCTCTGCCGTGGTGGAAAAAGGCAGCAGCAAACTGAACAGGTACAGAGCTTATGTAGGGCTCCTCAAGGGTGGAATTTTTCCAGGGAGATTTTCAGAGTGGGAATTGGTCGGATTTCAATCCCCTTGAGCTTGGACAAACTCAGATTGGCTAGATTTTGTGCTCAGGGCTTGGTTGATATTCTGCTCAGTGGCTGGTTTTCCTACTCAGGGATTGATTGGTTTTGTACTCAGTTGATCAGGGATAGATTTGACTCTGGTTTCAGAACCAAAGTGTGTTTCTTTCGCTGGCCCTTTTTAGCCTTTTGGCTCTAGTTTTAGAGTCAGAGTGTGTTTCTTTCACTGGCTCTGGTTTCAGGGCCNAAGTGTGCTTCTTTGGCTCTGGTTTCAGGGTCAGGGTGGGTTTCTTTGGCTGGCCCTATTACCCTACATTCTCTCCAGCCCCATGAATATAAATTTAGTATCATAGATTAATTGCTGATTGTCTTAGCAGTTTGGGTTGAACTATGTGTATATATATGCTTATGAATTCTATCATAGAAATATTTTATTTACACATATCTCAAAGTACCTGNCTCCTGAATCCTATGTGTCTTGTTTTCAATTCNTCTCAAAGTAAATGTAGAGAAAGACTTTTGAGAAATGTAGTATTTGAAAACAAAGGTTTAACACCATTTTATTAAAAACAACTGAAATCANAGATATTCTTGAGGGTGTTTGTGACTTACTCAGCCATGAAAATATGAGGCACAGTTCCAAATAAGAGAAGGAATAAAAAGGAAGGCAGGCCCTCTCCACAGAATAAGCATTGGCAGTGGCA
>LZPO01055260.1:119407-131901 GCA_001675575.1 Neotoma lepida
ACACACACACACACACACACACACACACACACACACACAGTAGGGGACTACTGGAAGAGGAGGAAATCATCAGGGGTAGAAATAGGACAGGAGAGGATAACAGGGGGTGATGTAATCAAAATACATTATTCATGAGAATATATAAAACCATCACTGTAAATACAAGTTAATAAAATACATATGTATTTTTTTATTTATGTGTGCTCTGAAATTGCATGCTTTTACTTAGTTACAAGGTGGTAATTCATGAAACCCAAAATTAAATTCACTAGTAAGGAACTTTTAAGATTTACTATCTTTTCTTTGAGGCAGAGTGGTTACATAGGTCAAGCTCCTCTCAAACTTCAAATCCTACTGTGTCAGCCTTCCAAGTGCTGGGATTATAGGTAATGCTGCCACACTCAGCTCCTTAAACAAACAAAACACCATATCTTAAGTGCTGGAGGATAGTAACATCCTCAAAAACATNTACAATTTAAATTCTGTTTTGTATATGGACTAAATTCCCAATAGTCAGAATTAGATGGTGTTTTTGTTTTGTTTGTTTGAGATGTGGTCTTCTGTAGCCCTTAGCCTCAAACTCACAGATCTGCCTGCCTCTGCCTCCTAAATGCTGGGATTAAAGGTGTATGCGTCATGCCCCATTAGANGAGTGCCTTTTAACATACAAGTAGCATTTACTAGTATTTAAATTTAAGCATCAACACGTCAAGACATCAACACGTGATTATTTTTTTATTTTTATATAGAGTTTGCCTGATCATTAACAGAAAAACTCTGCAAATAGCTGCTGGTATCTATGAATTCTACCCAGCTCATCAGGGGCTGGAAGCTGTGAAGTCAAGGTAGCTAGCTGTCTCCATGGCTTTCTGCTCACTTCAAAGCTATGAAGAAACACAGAGGCTTGCTGATATGTTGGCTGGTCTATTCCTTCTGAAGCTTTAGAAAGACTTCCCTTCCTACAGGAACATTGCAAAGGTCCTTCCACTGAAGCTCTACTCAAATTTTGACTTTATGTGACGTGGGACCTAGGTCAGATTTGGTGATCTATATATTTTGACTTCTCTCAGCATTATTGTAATTTAAATTCCTTTAGATTATTTTATTTTCTGTGTGTAGGTGTTTTACCTGTATGTATGTCTGTGCACTATACACATTGTTTGGTGCCCAGGAGATTGTATCAGCTGCTCTGGAATTGGAGTCACAGACAGTTGTGAGCCATCCTGTGGGTGTTGGGAACCTAATCTGGGTCCACCTCAAGAGTAGCAATTGCTCTGAGCAGCAGAGCCAACTCTATTAGCTCATAGCTTATTTTTTTATTACCACAAAATTAATTGAAAATAATTTACAGAGGAGATGCATATTAGGAGGGAAATAGTAGATTAATGAAACATTCAAGGAAGCCCCTAATCTCCAAATCCTGACTGGTGAAAATTGTAACTGTAACTTGGCAACAAATGTTTGTGATTTTTGTGCTTAAATACCTGCTTCAACTGGCATTCGAGGTCAAAGTTCAGCTCCTAGTCTGTTCCAACCAAGTTATTCCAAGTATTTGTGCTGTTTTCTATGCATCCATTTTAATTGCATATATTCTAAAGTGTTCTTAATCTGCTTAAACAAACATAAAAAATAAAATCTATTGCTAATGACATTTGAAAGACAAATGTATACTCATATTTTTCCATAACAAATTTTAGTCATAGAAAGAAATGGCATATAATCAAAAATAATTTAAAAGAATCTTATTATCTTCATTTTGTGGGTGTTTTGCTTACATGTATGTTCATGTACCATATGTATGCCCGTTGCCCAGGGAGGTCCAAAGTGGATGTCAAATGCCCTGGATCTGGAGTTATAGACAGTTGTAAGCCACTGTTGTGGTCTGAGGCTCCAAATCAACCCAAGCAGACACAAGAGGTTCCCACAAGGCGAGATTTAATGCAGGGCAGCACAAAAGAAGTGGGGAAGAGAGGGGGCTGATAGATCAGGGCTGCAGAACAGACTAGGAGCTGAGCTGTGACCTTGAATGCCAATTGAAGCATTTAAGCACAAAAATCACAAACATTTGTTGCCAAGTTACAGTTACAATTTTCACCAATCAGGATTTGGAGATTAGGGGCTTCCTTGAATGTTTCATCATTATCAAATGACATACAATGCAAGCTTTTCAGTCCAACTAAACATATTCATTTGTTCTTTCTGTTGTTAGGAACAGCTATAATGTTCCTAGAGAACTAAAGATGCCTAAGACTATTTCTATGGTTTAAGGTGGAGAGGTCAGCTATTGGAAGGTTCTCATCTCCCCTAGGGCTTGGGAACCTGAACTTTGTTTCACCCTACAGGTAAAATGGAGTCTGAAGTCAAATTGGCAATACTTAGGACAAGGTGCTTTTTTGCCTGTTCCCACCACCACCATCACCACCCGGGGATTGAACCTGGGTCCTCTGGAAGAGCAGCCAGTGCTTTTAACTGCTGAGTCATCTCTCCAGTTCCACAAAAGTAATTTTAAACAAACCCACGTTTTGAAATATATCTTAAAGAAATATTCTCTCCACTTGATATTCTAAAGAGTAAGTTATGTAAAGATGTTTCAGTATTGCTCATAATATAAAAGTAAGTGGAATTTTTTTTTTCAGACAGTGTCTTATTATGTAGCCTTATCTAGCCTTGAGCTCTCTGTATAGACTAGACTGGCCTTGCAATCACAAAGATGTGCCTGCCTCTTTCTCTCAAATTAAAAGCATGTGCCATCATGGCCAGTTGAAAAAAATGTATTTTCTTAAAGAATTTATGTTAGACTGCTACATATCATATTATGGAATACATAGGCATTAACAATTTTCTCTAGGTGTGTGTAGTGGTACATGCCTTTAATCCGAGCACTCCAGAAGAGTTCAAATCTAGCCTGGTCTACACAGCATGGTCCAGAACAGCAAGGGCCACACAGTGAAACCAGCTTAAAGAAAAAAAAAAGCCCCTGGATTATGTTGATGGAAAGATGTTCATGAAATAATGTTAACTACAAAATATTTGTTTTGTATAGATGCACATTTGTATCATTGTAGGCGTCCAGCTCCCACATTTCGAAGGGTTCTTAGGTGGAGGAGAGAGGGATAAGAAAATATCAAATAGAGAGACCTAGATGACAAGAAGAAATACAGAAACACAGAATAGCTTTGGGAGGGCCTGGGTCAATACCCAACAGCCTCATCCTATATTGAAAAGGGCTTTTTATAATACACCAAGAGGGAGGCAAAAGATATCCGCCTTACAAGATCAAAGCACCCTGTACAGCCAAGTGTAGACCCTTCCAAATACCTGGTAAACATGCCCATGGTCAAATCATTCCATTATGCAGCCCTGCTGGGTAAAGCAATCTCAGACTCTCTGACCTTGAGCAAGGCCTTAACAAAGAGCTTCTATGGGCTCCCACATATAATTTTATTGTTTTATAAATGTTTTATATTCTGTCTTTGTCTTAGTCAACATTCTATTGCTGTGAAGAGACACCATGACCATAACTCTTATAATGGGAAAGCATTTAATTGGGGGTCACTTACAGTTCAGAGGTTTAATCTGTTATCAGCATGGTGGGAAGCATGGCACATGCAGGCAGACATGGTAATGGAGAAGTAGCTGAGAGTTCTACATCTGACAGGTAGCAGGAAGAGAGAGACTACCAGGACTGGCTTAGGCTTTTGAAACCTCACAGCCCAACCCAGTGACACACTTTCTCCAATAAGGCCACACCTCCTAATAGTGCCACTCCCTGGTGACCAAGTATTCAAATACACGAGCCTATAGGGGCCATTCTTATTCAAACAACCACAGTCTTCAAGCAAAATCTATTTCAAACAGGTTATACAGCATAAACACATATATAGCTTGAAGTATATGAATATGCATTCACAAATAAATTTTAGGGAGTATGGACTGATTTTTATGTTTATTGAATTATTTAATTTCAAAAAAGCAGGATTTCATACAAAGGTCATTTATCAGTATGCATTATTCACACAGACTCTGTACTGTCAAAGTGGTATTTGCTGAGAATGGGCCAAGTGAGTGTCTTTAGTGTAGAAAGTCACAGAGCCTTTAGCCCATTAACGTGCATGATGGCTCTCTAGGGTGAAGATCCTACCTGTTATATACCCCAAAGTCTACTGTTTTTATCATGCTTTATACTTACTTCACATATGGGGGACTGGTGTACATTTTATTTGCACCTATTTAGTAATTTATCTTCCCCCACCAAACAACAATTGAAAGACTTGTAGTCAGTCTGTCTTCTGCATTGTTCAAGGGTGCCCACCATCCAGGACATACAGCAGGAACTCAACAATCATGTTCTTAGTGAATGAGTTGCCTGAGAGCTCCAGGTGCTNAAAGCTTCCTTAAGCATTATCATTTCAAAGTTATTCAATTGTTTAATAACTTCAAAGCAGAAATTATGTTAACACCTCTGGGCCACTAGAGATTCACTTAATGAATTATTGCTGTGCTTCAGTAGGGTGAATTACTTCAGGGAACTGAGGATGTTTCTCAGCCAGTGCCTCCTGACCTGGAAAAGGCTTGCGAAATTAGCTTTACATACTTTGAAACTGTAACCAGAACACACTGGTAAAAATGACCACTGGCTCATGAAATGGACCAGAAGGAGCTGTGCTCTGTAGCCACAATGGCCATCTTTGGAGCATGTTTGGCAACACGGTATTTTCCATCCACCGAGGATGTTTGCTTATTTTAATAGTTCAAGTGTGAAAAGCAGATATTCTTTCTGGAAATTGCANGTTGTTGACTCATTCATTCTTTGGGAGGTAAATGATCTCACATATTACTTCATTTNTTACATAAGCAGAGCCCACGTCTAAACAGCTTTTAAAGATATTGTAAATGCATAGTTTACTTATGTTTTCTATGATAATTTATAGTTTATGCTACTTAGAAAAATCATAATAACCTTTGCTAGACATTATATAATGCCTTTGTTTATGTGACAGAAAAGCTACATCTTCTCATCAAATACTAAAGACACAACAATTTTCTCCATTGGTACCCCAGAAGTGTTAGAAATACCCTGCTGTTTTCATTATTTGACAGTAGTTGAAGTGAAATAACAAACACTGATAGAAAATATAAGGATTTTTTTTCCAGTTACCAAAATGGAAAGTATTTTACCAGCTGTCGATGCCTCCACACCCTGACACTTCACTAACAGCTGAGTTTATGCCTAAACTCTAAACCTTAGCCCTGTTTGGGGGTGGGGAAGAGACGGTTTTCATAAGGATCAAACAAAGGATGTGTTTCCCAAGTTGCACTTGCAGAGGTTAACCTGTGTATGGTTTTCAAAGGGGAAAGTGCAGTGCCCCAGGATCGATCTAAGACCCTCTTCTGGTTTCGTTCTGTTTTGCCTAGTTAATAAACCACCAAGAAAGATAATTTTTAAACCTAATTTGCTGAAATGAGAATTAACTAACGTTGGGGGGGGGGAGTCCCAATTTGAGAATTTTTGATAAATTGACTTTATATTAAAAAATGAAGATCTGCACTAGTACTTTTGACCGAAAGGGTAAAAGATACCTATCTACTTGGTAACCAAAAGGATGGGGAAAATATTACAGAGAGTCAGAACCCAAGGTGCCCTTACACAGCTCAGCGAACCCTGGATGCTCCAAGGCCACTGCGGAGTCTGGAAGTAAGCAGCTCTCCGCAAGCACGCAGGTCTCCGGCTTAACCATCCAGTCCCCACAAAGCTGGCGCGCACGGGCGACAGTGAAGGTCAGGGTCCAGAGGCTAATCCCTGCAGCCCACNGCTGCGAACGGCCTCCTGTCCCGGGGAATTTTAAAATGCGGTTCCTGAAAGGGCATTTCTGATTCTTCTCTTTCAAGGACATNACCGATCCCAAAGAAAAAGCGCAGTTTCTTCGAGGTTTGTGTGGAACAGAGTAGCTCCGGAGAAAGGGGTGGGAAGGGAGGAGGGCACTAATCAAAGCTAAGTCCGGAGCGGCGTGGCGAGCGACTCGGGGGTAGTGGAGTGTAGACGCGGGCTGGATTCCCCAAAGGCTGCTTCCACAGGGGTCTCCGCAGGAGCGCGCGCAGGCTTGGGGCTGTCTCTTATACACATCTAGATGTGTATAAGAGACAGGGCCCTGGGCGCGTGGGAGCTGCGGCGCGGCGCTGCGAGGCCCGGAGAGGAGGGCGCGGAGGTGAGCAAGCTGGGGGAGAGCCCGGAGGGTGCGGAGTCCGGGGTGGCCGTGCAGCGGGCGTCGGGTGTCGCATCCTTCCTTCGGGACTCGAGCTGCCAGGTGGGAGGAGTGCGGAAGGGCGTCCGTTGCACCTATTACGCCCCCTTGTCCCCTCGGTCCTCCCGAAGCCCCGGGGAAGTCCTCAGGTCAGGCCCAGCAGAAAGGACGCCAGGAGAGACCTTGTCCCAGGTAGGATGTGCCCGAAAGGCAAAGGACCCGCAGGTTACTTTTACCAGTCACTTTGGATTGATGCAGCGCTTTTCACTGTTAGAAAGCGCTGCTTGGCAAACAGGTAAATAATGCCAGCAGTGGCTTTGCTTACTACCCGCTACTGCGATCCTGGTGTGTTCAGGCCATTTTGTGTTAGAAGCAATTGGTCTGTTCTTTTAGTGTCCTTAATTATCTCTGTGTCCCGTGTTCAGCCTCGGCTGAAACTTGTTGAAAATTATGTCCTAAAAATCTTGTTCTTAAAATAACATAGGGAGATAAAGAGATTTTTTTTTTTTTTTGGACGGGAGGCTTCCATTTATTATCTCCACTATCCCGTAGAGCAGGATTGGTGTCAGTTTTTTACTCTTCTGGCAGATAGTTTTTCTTTCTTTCTTTCTTTTTTAGATAGAAAAACTTATTCCAGGCCACGTTTAATTATCACTCCATCACTGNAGGCGAAATAGAATTCAGATTCCTGCCCCCCACCTCATCCTCCTGACTTGATTAGCCTCTAGTCCCAGTTAACTGCCCCACTGCTTGCAACCTTCTCTCTTCCATCTACCTCCCCTATCTTGCGATCTTTTTATTATTTATTTAGTTGATCTTTTTTCTTTCTTTGGCACTGTACCTCTCCCCACACTCAAGATAACCTATTTGGAGAGAAAAAAANATGCATCCTGAGTATTTAGCAACAACATCAGAGCNGCTACCAGGCTGCCTGGAGAGGTGTGAGTGAGGTAGTGGTGGCTGCTGCNATTTCTGCCTGTCAGCTGGTCCGTCAGTTGGGGGAGGGAAAGCAGACAGTTTCAATAGTGATAAGTTTAGCTAATTGTGAAAGATGAAAATGAGAAGCTTCATCCAAATTACTTTTATTGTACTGGTACCATGGAAAATGTACTTCTACTGAATGAGCATAATTGTATTTTAATACTGGAGCACAACACAGATGAAGGCAGAATGTTAAAATGATTGTAAATGATACAGAGAAACGAGAATAAAGATGCACCAAAAGCTGAAAAGGCAAGGCCTGTGAGAAAAGGTGCAGGCCGAATATCAGGAAGTGCAGTTACTGTCTGCTCAGCTTATAACCATGATTCTGAGGGAGCCAAGACATTGACACATCATTTAATCTTTTGGGGCCCACAGATCTTGACTATCAGAAAAAGAGATATAGCCTAGAGACTCATTACATTCTCTTTGGCCTTGGCATTTATAAAAATGCATTTAGTAACAGAATATTTATTGCATACTTAGTCGGCATGTGCCAGGCAGTGTGGTGGCAGAATGGACAGAACGTGTGTGTGTGTCTGTGTGTGTGTGTGTGTGTGTGTGTGTGTGTGTGTGTGTGTGTGTGTGTGTGTGTGTGTGTGTGTGTGTGTGTGTGTGTGTGTGTGTGTGTGTAAGCAAATGGTAAAAAAGCAAAATAAACAATTGTTTAAAATAACTCCCCAGGAACTTAACAAGGGCTGAAAGAGGTTGGGGGTGGGTGGGCTGGAGTGAATCATTCCAATAAGGAGACAGAGTTCCCAGGATGGAAAAGTGATTCCGTCTTTTCTACTTCTAGAAAAGGATTCTGGGGCTGGGCAGTAGGAAATAAGGGTCACATGGGATAAGGCTGGAGAGGTGAGCAGAGGCTGTCATATCTGGGGCCTATTAGGTCACAGTCAGGAAGGTGGCTGTGATTCTAAGGATAAGGAGCCACTGCTTTTTAAAGAAGAGAAACATTTATGATGGTGGAGAATGGTTGTGTAAAGGGCAGAGATAAAGATGAAGATAAGCTCACATTTAGAAGGTGTTTGCAAGCTGGGCATGGTGACATGTGCTTAGAGNACCAGATCCTGAGGNAGGAGGATCACTTGAGCCCAGGAGTTTGAGACCAGCCTGGGCAGCATGGGGAGACCTCGTCTCAAAGATGGGGGACATGGCATAAAGGCTTGCATTGAGACAGGATGAAGAGCTGGGTGTGCTGGTGTCAGTGAAGAAGACTTGAGAAACATTTTAAAGGGGTTGTGCTTGGTGGCACCTACCTTTAATCTCAGCAGAGGCTGGCAGACCTCTATGAGGCAAGTTCCAGACCAGCCAGGGCANTNCTGTGAAACCAANAAATATTTTGAAGAACAGGAGTTTATATCAAGAGTGAAGGAAAGCAAAGACTAGAGATTGACCCTCCAGAATTCTCATTTGAGCAACTGGTGGGAAATGGTACCGATTCACTGAGATGAAAAAATTTAGAGTACCAGAAGCAGGTATATTGCAGAAAAAGAGTTGACCTTTGAACCTGTTTGAGATGTCATGAGAAAGGCCATAACTATGTGCCCTTTGGAGTCAAAAAAGGATGGTCTCTGGGACAGTGTGGGTAGACTGGACTTTGAAAAGTGAAGGTGGCCATCCTGAATATATGATAGGGTNAATGAACTTGGCTGTCTGATTTTTCTTTAGTGTTCTGCACCAAGCTGAGTGCAGATACAGAGAAAATTGGTAGCTGGGTTCTTCCAGAGTTTTACCAAGTGTATATGGTGGTGAGTAAGAGTGGAAGATCCTTTCAAGGGAATAACTCTCAGTATAGACAGGGTTAGGAGAGAANCCAGGAACTAGTAGATAGAGAAGNAAATAGAATTCGAGGTCCACAGACAAAAGTTATTTTACCATCTAGACATAACAGTGTGAACATTTAAATTGAGGTTATCAGAAGGGTACTAGACAGTGCTCAGAACTACCAGGAAGTGAATGACAGGTGGAGGCAGAGACTCATTGCCTTTGATGAGGAACTCAAGAAAACAAGAGACCCTGAGGAGAAGAGGTTTATCTCCTCCCGGCATAGTGGTGCGCTTGCTGGGAGGTGGTGGTGCATGGCTTTGATCCCAGCACCTGGGAGGCAGAGGCAGGCAGATCTCTGAGTCTAGGCCATTCTGGTCTGCAGTGTGAGTTCCAGGACAGCCAGGACCACACAGGGAACCCTGACTCAAAGCACAAAAACAAAAGCAAAGCAAAACAACAACAACAACAACAAAAGGTTTATCTTCTGGAATAGAGAAGGCTTGAGAGGATTGGCAGCTGCTGGGGTACCAAGAACAACATCTCCAGTGAAAAGGGATAATCCAGAAGTCAGTGGAGAGCAATGATGTTAGGAGAGGTTGTTAGGAGTTGCCAGTCACCCTAGAGGACCGGGATGTTTTCGGGATAAGCTAAGGAGGTTCAGATATGAGCTTGTGAAGAGTACATTACCTCACCTCATGACTCTGGAGGATTTCATTTTCTCGATAATAATCATCGGACTGTGAAAATCATGAGAATCTCTGAGGATAGCTCTTTCTGAATTGAAGTCATCCAATAATTAATGTCCTAGACGTTTTAATGCAAAATAAATTAGGCCCTGTTTTTCAAAATTAACTTAGCACAACTGCTACCATTCTGCTGGAGGAATGTCAAGGAATCCTAAACTGAAAAACCTTAGGGGCTGTCTTAGTCACTGTTCTATTGCTGTGAAGAGCCACCATGACCAACCAACTCTTATAAAAGAAAGCATTTAATTGGGGGCTTGCTTATGGTTTCAGAGATTTGTCCATTATCATCATGTTGGGAAACACGACAGCAGACAGGCAGACACGGTATTGGAGAATTAGCTGAGAGTTCTATGTCCTGATCCCAGGCAGAGAAAGACTGGGCCTGGCATGGGCTTTTAAAACTTCAAAGCTCACACTCAGTGACACACTTCCTCCAACAAGGTCACACTGATATGAGGCTATGGTGGCTATCCTTATTCCAACTACCACAAGGGTTGTGTAGCTTATTGTAATTGCATTGTTTTACAGTGTTAATACTCCCTTAAGTATTAAATGCATAGGTCAAATTAAATTCCCTTTATGGACCTTGAGATCTCAAGGAGCCTGTATGCTACTTGAAATACTTTTAACTGGAACTCCTGTAGTTGGTATTAAATATAAGGTGATGATANAACATTTTATGTTGCTTTAAGACTTAAAAAGNAGAGAATTTTAGCATTTGGAAAAGATCATAGGAGTCAAGAACAANTGCTTTCTATTTAACAAATGGAATAGAGGCAGACTGAAAATCAAGATGGTCTCAGAAGCCTACACCAGTCCATTTACCTCAACAGCACAAAATTAAAACTTGCTATAAATGCAATAATTTTATCAAGTACTTAATCTGTGTTACCTTCAAATATCATTAAATCAAAACTTAAGGATGATCAAGCATCTTCTAGCTGAAGTAGCTATTGGGCCAGCATCATGGTGGGCCAGCATCACGGAGGGCCAGTATCACGGAGGGCCAGTGTCATGGCCATCACCTGGGAGCTTATGAGAAAGACAGAAATCAGGGTCACCCAGACCTGACACTTCTCTGAATATACTTCAGCAAAATCCCCATCCCTGTGCTCACATTTGCATTCAAGTTTGCCAACCTCTCCATTTACNACTGGGTTTGCTCAGNCAAGGACCCATGGAGCCCAGAGAACCAAGGAAAACAGCAGTCCCTCATGGGAGGGTATGAAGAGTTAATATCATCAGAACGCTTGGAATTTTGAATGTTATGAAGCAGGAACTCAGTGTCCTGTGGGGTGTGATGACACATTTTAAGGACTAGCATTGCTCTTCCCAGAAAGTGAAGGGACGATATTACAAATTAATAAGTGGGGTTTCTGATATTGCTTCTGAGTAGGGGAGGGGGATGGGCTGCATGCATATTCTTCACCTTTTCTTATTAGGGCAGCTATTCTCTGGGTGGTTATTTTTCACTGTTGGAAACAACAACATGAAAATAGACATAAATAAGNAGCAGCTAAATTGACTGNCTCTGAACAGCACCTTAAGTATTGGATTGAATCCTGACCTTTCAGAGGTGTTTTTGATCCTAGATACCTATTATTCACAACTAATGATCTCCTGTAAAATTCCTGATGCCCAGGCTCACCCCTCAGCCANTTAAGTAAACATCAGGATTGTTATATAATAACAAATGACCAGGTATTTTAAATCTCTCCAGGTCATTCAATGGAGCTAGAATTGAAAACAACTGTCTTTTGAGATCCTTGTAAAAGGAGGCAGTTCTGAGACTAGTTCTGCTTCTCCACCCACCAGTGGGACCCCCCTACCTCATGCATTGTGCAACCAAGCTGAGACAAGAGAGAGAGAGAGAGAGGATGGATAGATGGATGGATGGATGGATGGATGGATGGATGGATGGATGGATGGATGGATATATTTACTGGTCAGCGGCTTTTTCAGACATTGAGGGATGCAGAATTTTTTTTAAAGGGAGTTTATAATTAGAGTGAGTGATGTTAGCTTTTGATAAAAATGGGTGCATAATATACATTTGCTGAAAGCTCTTAATTTGTATATTTAAAATAATCAAATTCTTGTGTAAATCACAACTCANTCAAGTTGTATTTTTAAGTTCTGTGTATGCTNCAGTATTCATAATTTCATTGATTGGATAACCATGAAACCAGTGCCCATTTCATGTCATTGGAGAATCACCTGGTTGAGTTCTTGGGGACAGATGAGTCATTATGTGGATCTTTGATGTTGGATTGATTCCTAAACTGATANCACCCACCAAGATTACCTGAAGTTCATAGTTGAGGAAACAATAGGGAGATGTTTTAACTTATTGAAAAGGATGTAAGGATTGAGGAGATGGCTGAGGTGGTAAAGTGNTTGATGAGGACCTGAGTTCAATCCTAGCACCCATGTAGAAAGCTGTAATCCTAGCACTAGGGAGGCTGAGACAGGAGGTTGGAGNTGGGAGACCCTATCTCAAAAAATAAAGTGGAAATTGAGATAGACACTCAGCNTTGATCTTTGATCTCCACATGCACAGGTACATACATGCATGTGCACCTACCCACAGGTGCCCACACACATGCACACACACCTAAAATTATTATCTGAAATCTTTGAGAGAAAAAAAAATGTTTTAGCTAAATTTATAGAATTATATTTAACCAGAAATCCTTTTTGTTGAAAATGTTCCTAAAATTAACTGTTTCACTGTCCCACCCATTTTTGGAGCCCA
>LZPO01055260.1:134838-149166 GCA_001675575.1 Neotoma lepida
ATCTGTACCAATGTACGCAAGAGGGAATACAATTAAAATCTCTCTCTCTCTCTTTCTCTCTCTCTCTCTCTCTCTCTCACACACACACACACACACACACACACACGCACACGCACACGCACACACATGCACACACACCCCTTAATCTTACAATTATTTATTAGGTTAATTTTATTCCTACTCACACTACATTGTTAGGGTCCAATTAGAACTTGCCATTACGAATACTATGTGAATAAGGTCCAAACATGTTAACACAGGGTTGCCCATTAATAGATATAAAAATTTGTGGTTTAATGAGCGGCCACTGGTGATGATTTTAGGTTCTAAGGTATTTATGTACTTCTTCACACTCTGATTTAGAGAGGTCTGAACTTGTTCTATTAAAAAAAAAAGCAGATAAGTGATAATTTCTTTGTGTTTTATTTCTAACTTGAAAAGGCCTTATCATCATGATTATTAGGTGGAAGGTTTTGCAGTTCTTACATGAGAGCGGCTGTCATGTATATGGAACCGCTCGAGGTTGATGGGAATCCTGGCTTTCTGAGTGGATCTNGTAACACTTCTAATCCCTAGGTATTGTGTATATGAGGGGAAGGTAAGTTGGCAGTTTCATCCTTAATTTAGAAATGGAATGAGTTCTGGTTTTATAGCTTATGCTTCCTTTAGCTTCTGATTCGATGGATAGTCCAGGAGTGTGAGGCTGGCTTTGTACTGCCTGGCTGCCTAGGACTGTCTGAGAACATAATTACGCTTCCTAACCTGAAAGGCATGAAATGAGACAGGTAATAGATGTAAAGACGGGGAATTTTCTCCATTCATCTAAGTTGGACATTAAAATCACTATGTAACGCCGAGGAGCAGTGAAATAGCCAGAGAATATCACAGATATGCAGCTGAGCCCTCCACTCTGTCCCTGGAGCCACTTCCCAGCTAACAGCGGCAGCTGCAGGGACAGCCNACCTTTTTGAAACCCCTCACTCCCACCCAATGACACATGCCTTCCCTGGCCTTCTAATCTTGCCTTTACATATTCTTGTGCAACACTGGACAAATTAATGGTCTTTTTTTCTGTCTCATCTGAAAATTGGCATTATAATAGCACCTACATCATCATCGGGGCAGTGTCTGGATTTGGTTAACAATGGAAAATATCAGATGGAGCTGAATCCTGTACTATACAAGAATTAAGCAATATTAATATTAGTATTGTTCTTCTATAGTTTAGTTTATGGATCTATTCAGGGTCATTGAATATGACCTATTGCTAGGACAGAGAGTTGAGTTTTCCTAACTCCAAAACTTTTATTTAGTTAAAAAACAAAAACTGGAAAAAAGCCCACATGTTTTGAAACATTCTACTAGCGCCTGTAAAATCCATTAACTTCTGAAATGATCTGCATTTGCCGTTAACATGAATGAAATTACGCAATGGGGACAGAATGGGATAGTATTTTTCATTCAGAGCCAGCAGTGACGCTGATACACAGCAGTCTGACTTGTGTGAGTGANCAAGTTATTGCAAATATAAACATCAGTCACTTAAATAAGAAATAACTTGACAGTCCCCACCCCCCGCCCCGCCAGGAAGAATAACTGCATCATAGTCTTCCTAGCCAAGGGATGAAAGAGAACATGAATAGACACATATTATGGATTTGAGAGTATAAACATGACTAAACCCTTTTACATAGGGAAGCTATGGTATGGAATATGGGGCGAATGATAAGAGGTCTGTGGTATTTAATTAATCCTTTGGTAGGTTTTTGCTGTTTGGTTTTTCTGTTTTCTTTTTCTTATTTTATTTTATTTGAGACAGGGTTTCATTATATAGCCCTGGTTGGCCTTGGAACTCACTACATAGACCAGGCTGGCCTCATACTCACATGGATCTACCTGCCTCTGCCTCCTGAGTGCTGGGATTAAGGTGTGTGCCACCATGCCTGGCTCTTCACTAGATTTTGATGCCTGTTTTTCTTCAAATATTATTCGAGTGATGGCATTAATTTTATTGTTGGCTGTTTTATCTTAGTTGCCTTTAAAAATCTGTAGTTAATCAGGTATATCAGATAGTTCATATACTCAACCCCCGAATGACTGTCCAGTTTTGGTTGTATTGCANGGAAATTTGTTTTTATGGATTTTTTTAAAAGCTATCTCTTGGTCTCAAGGTCCTTTCCTCTGCTTCTGGTGTCATTTCTGATTTGCCGCCTGATCTGTTGAGCTAATGCTTGCTAGAGCTCGTGCTTGCTAGAGCTGTTTCTGACATTCTGAGTGAAATTCCTTCTTTGCTGTAAGCCTTGCTACACACAGGCGGTTCCATAGTCCAGCAGCATCCGCACCATTTTTTTAGAGATGCAGACTCCCCAGCCTTCCTCCAGACTGGCTGAGTGAGAGTCTACATTTTAAGATTCCCAGGTTTATTTGCGTGAACTTGCGAAGCCCCATTTAGCTGCTTATCTTTGTGTTAATTTCTCTATTTAGAGATCTTCTCTAGCTTACAAATCGTGCTTGCTGTGTTCTGGGTCATAGACCATGTCAAAATATTTTGCCTTTAGAGATGTAGGACATAATTACAGTGTCTAGAAGTGTTTTAATGTTTGTCAATAGGTTTAATTGGTGAAAATTTTCTTTTCTCTCTTCTAGGACATTCCTGGAGATCTTAGAAGCATTTCTACCATGGAATCCATCTCTATGATGGGAAGCCCCAAGAGCCTGGAGACTTTTTTGCCTAACGGCATAAATGGTATCAAAGATGCAAGGAAAGTCACTGTGGGCGTGATAGGAAGTGGGGATTTTGCCAAGTCTCTGACCATTCGGCTTATTAGGTGTGGCTATCATGTGGTCATAGGAAGCAGGAATCCAAAGTTTGCGTCTGAATTTTTTCCTCATGTGGTAGATGTCACCCACCATGAAGATGCTTTAACAAAAACAAATATAATATTCGTGGCTATTCATAGAGAACATTATACCTCTCTGTGGGACCTGAGACATCTGCTTGTGGGCAAAATCCTGATTGACGTGAGCAACAACATGAGGGTCAACCAGTACCCAGAATCCAATGCAGAGTATCTGGCTTCGCTGTTCCCGGATTCCTTGATTGTCAAAGGATTTAATGTTATCTCAGCTTGGGCGCTTCAGTTAGGCCCCAAGGATGCCAGCCGCCAGGTATGTGTGGCCTTACATTTTATTATATGTCTGATATTTTGTAGTCAAGTAAGCCAGGTTCGAATGCATTTAAATGACTATTTGAAAACTGTGTAAGGTCATGTGAAGAATACATTCTAACCTTGTAAAGGCATGTTTCTCTTCACAAAAAATGACGTGCAAACTTGATAAAATGACATGGATTTTTCTGTAATAACCAGTTAATTAAAGAAAGGGTGATGCTAGCTGCTGTGCCATATGACACATCACATTAATCATCCAGAATTTTTTAAAAATGTAACGTGTTTTTATTTTTCCCCTTNCTTCNCCTCCTTCCTCCTCTTTTCCCCTTTCTGCCTTTGTTGTAGCTACTTGGTAATACAGTATTCCATCTCTGAATGAAATAGGACTTTGTAGAACTCATCAGAGTCCTTTAGAATAACCTTTGTGTTTTTCATAGATTAAGTTTTTATAGCATATGAAAAGTACAGTCTGTTCTANGCGTGGAGTTCGGGCCNTGGGGCAGGTAGGCAGAGGTAGACTGGATTTCTCAGCTTCACTCTCAGCATATAAGCCTCGGGATCACACTAGGGATCGCACTTCATCTGGTTCAGTTTGTGAACGAAGCGGATGGCAGGTTCTGTTAATGCTTCTGGAATGAGAACATCCATAAGAAAACACATAAGGAGATCACTTTAAAAGCCCTTCAGAGGTGTGCTTAGGTATTAAATCTGAGGGTTGTGGGAAAAGGACCTTTTCATTGCCCCTCATAGAGACAGTTAATTATGGGGCTGNAGAGATGGCTCAGCAGTGAAGAGTAGATACTGCTCTTGCAGAGGACAGGAGTTTGGTTCTCAGCACCCACACTGGGTAGCTCACAACTGCTTGGAGCTCCAACTCCAGGCCTCTGAGGGCACCTGCCCTCGTNTGCACNAACTCATGCACAATAAGTCTTTAAAAAAGACAGCTAATTCTATTTTTTATACAGTGAATGTACTATCATTTTATTCTATATCTCAGAGTCATGAACTCTACACTGAGTACTTGCCGTCACTGTGACANAAGTGCCTGGACTTAAGGGAAAAAGATTGACTTTGCTCACAGTTCCAGCGGGTTTGGTCCATCATGATAAGGAAGTTGATGGAGCAGAGCCACTCATGTCATAGAGGGCAGACAGCAGAGAAAGGGTGANCCTCCCTCCTGCTGGCTTTCTCCTTTCTCTTCAGTTACTCATCCAGAACCCCAGCCCACNGGACAGTTGGCCCACGTTCAGGATGAGTCTCTCCCTTCCTCATTAGTCCTCACTGGAAATGCCCTCANNCACATCCAGAAGTGTGCCTCCCTTTCCCTTAGGTGATTTCAAGTTCAAGCACATTGACAAGATTGGCTGTCACAGCCACTCACTTCNAGTCTGTCCCTCTCTNTCCTCACCCCTTCTTGCTTTCAGTGTTTTGAGACANTCTCACACTTTAGTCNACATTGGCCTCAACCTTGTGGCATTCTCCCAANGACAGATTACAGGCATAAGCCACCACACCTGGCTCAAGTATTAAAACAGTACATGCTTTCCCCACCCCTCTCTGTTAGAGACCAGGCCAGGGCCTTGCACAGGCTAGGCAAGTGCTTGATCATGAGCCATACTCTAGCATCTAGAGACAGTTCTTCCTTTCTTTTTAAGAAAACATATCTCGTAAAATTGAGCCAGGGCCTATGAGACAAAGTTGACATAATCCTTTGCTCATATTCATGATCATTTTAAATTTTAAAAAACCCTCATGGAACAGTGATTAAATTCAAATTCAAAATGAACTACAAGCTCCATTATGACAAGAGCCATATAATTGGTACTTCATCATGCTTGAATGATGAACATTCATCCATTTTGAATGTTTCACTTATAGTTCTAGATTTATTATAATATTTTATCATTTATAGACTTTTCTCCAAATAAGAAAAAAGGGTTTGCTCCATCATTTCACACCTGCAATAAATTAATANGAATGCTGATGGGGATTTTGTTCTGTATGCTGTGAATATGTGTTGCTCTGATTGGTTGATAAATAAAGCTGTTTGGCCAATGGTGAGGCAGAATAAGGTTAGACAGGACATTCTAACTAGGGAGAGAGGAGAAGAAAGCAGAGCTGAGCAGATGCTGCTAGCCTCTGCCAGAAGAAGCAAGATGTAAAAGTNCNGAAAGGCCACAAGNCATGTGGCAAGTATAGATTTATAGAAATGGGTTAATTTAAGATGTAAGAGCTAGCTAATGAGAAGCCTGAGCCATTAGGCCATAGTTTGAAAATAATATAAGCCTNTGTGTATTTNCTTGGGTCTAAGTGGGCCGTGGGAGCCGGGCAGGACTGGACAAAACATCCTCCTACAGAATGCTTTCTTTATTTCTTTGCTATAAAAGGATTCCTTTTTTAGAAACAAATCCATATTTGTTTAATAGCACAGAGTTTATCATTCATAAATCTTGCTACCATCAGCTGAGAGTCAAAACCTTCGTGTAAATAAGTTTAGCATGCAAACATTTCAATGTGGCCTCTTTCAGGGCCTGTGTANAGACGTCTTCAGGGATATATTTGGAAATTNGTTTTCTTCAAACAACACTAGAGACTTTGTACCAATATTTTTCTAGCCCTGAATGAGATGATCTTCCTATTCATAGTACTAGCCCACTCCAGCAGTGAACTTGAAGTTCAACAGATACNTGTTGAANTTTCAACTATATTACATTATAGTATCAGAGGAGTTTTACAGCCTCCNCACCCTACCCATGACATCATTAGAGTNCTACAGAGATGATATGTTTAGTCTTAGAAANTAGCAGTTCCATTCTGTTTAANTTAGCAGCCTTATGGAATCATCGTTTTACTTGTGAAGAATGTAATTATCAAAAATGAAGACATTNTATATGCTCACCAATGAAACAGTGTACCTGGAATTATCTAAGTGTTTTACAGATACACAATGAATTGGCCTCTAAACCTAAAGATAAATTTTATAGGGAGTCTGGCATCATGACATAATTTGTACATTTTACTTGACAAGGCCACCACCTAGTCTGTGCCCATCTGCACTCTTGCTGGATAGCTCTGAAGGGCAGTGCCTTCCATCACTCTCCTAGGCAGAATTTCTACATTCCTAGAACTAAAAGTTGCCCATACAAGCAAGGAGATCCAGCCTTAGCTTTAGAAAGCTGGGCTGGGAGGATATGGCCACATAGGCCTCTGGGAGCGTGTGCCTTCCCTTGCAGCTGCTGCTGACCCGGGTACCCTGGAAGAGCACACCTCTCTTCCAGCAGCCGCCCTTTCATGAGAACCTCTCTGAGCCTTCCTGGTTGCAGCTAGATTATCTTTACTTATTTTCTTCATAGAGGGCAAAGACCCTTTTGTTTTTATTGAACTATTTTAAGTCTGTCTTTTAAGATGCTAATAAATCTAACCATAGTGTAATGCTTTTGATTGATTAATCCATTGTTAAGATACTGTTTTAAAACTGTTAATAACACCTATGGTAGTATTTACTTTAAGTCTGTTTGATAACTTACAGTTAATAATCACTTTTTCTCATCTTCATTCACTGGCATCACTTGAAGTNGTTAAAGAATGCACCACAGATTCAGAACAGTTCTTGACTGATGGTTGGACTTTTATGAACAGCCNTGGTAACAAGCCTTTTGGTTTTTCTTACAGGTTTATATATGCAGCAACAATATCCAAGCTCGACAACAGGTTATTGAACTTGCCCGTCAGTTGAATTTTATTCCTGTTGACTTGGGATCCTTATCATCAGCCAAGGAGATTGAAAATGTACCCCTGCGACTGTTTACTCTCTGGAGGGGACCAGTGGTAGTAGCCATAAGCTTGGCTACATTTTTCTTTCTTTATTCCTTTGTCAGAGATGTGATACATCCATATGCCAGAAACCAGCAGAGTGACTTTTACAAGATTCCTATTGAGATTGTGAACAAAACCTTGCCTATAGTCGCCATTACTTTGCTGTCCCTGGTGTACCTGGCGGGCCTCCTGGCAGCGGCGTATCAACTTCATTATGGCACCAAGTACCGCAAATTTCCACCTTGGTTGGACACCTGGTTACAGTGTAGGAAACAGCTGGGGTTGTTGAGCTTTTTCTTTGCTGTTGTCCATGTTGCCTACAGCCTCTGCTTACCGATGAGAAGGTCAGAAAGATACTTGTTTCTCAACATGGCTTATCAGCAGGTACTGAACATGCTTGTTATTCATCTGGCTCTCGAGGCATACCTTAGTAGGAACTGTAAAAGCTGAGTTAAAACAGTGTAAATTGATATACACTCCACAATGTCATTTTTCCTGGGGTATATTTAGGGAGCAGAAGTACTGCTTTTGTTTTTTTAAAGACAGGGTCTCTCTATGTGTCAGCATATGCTGCTCTTCTGCATAGCTGTGCAGATATTAGAGAGGAATATGTTTTGTGGGGGTTGTTTTGTTTCTGATAGGGTCTCACTATGTAGCCCTCACTGGCCTGGAACTTGCCACGTGAAGCAGGCTGACCTCGAACTCAAAGAGATCTTCATGCTTCTGCCCTCTTGAGTGCTAGGATTAAAGGCGTGTGCCATCACACCCAGTGGACAGAAATTTAGCTAGAGCTTTTNCAACATAGGAGCCCAAGAGCTCTTTCGGATGTTGGTAGGAGTCGCTTTATTCTTTATTTTTTTTTTTAAATTTAAGTATGCTTTGTTAACTGAAACTGGACAAAGTTAAGATGGTATTAAGACTGTGCTTTTTTCCACCATACACTTAAATCAAATTTTCAGCTGAAGGAGTCCAACTCTTAACTTACGCTCCAATTATATTGTTTGTAGATAAGCAGATAATACTAGAAATATTCAGTATGCAGACTGCCATAAATTCACAGTTAAGTCAGACTTGATTTATATGCATTAGCAATATAAGGGAAGGATTTTTAGAAAAATACTGCAAAAGAATGAAACAGTTGGGAGCTGGGAAGGTATATTAGTGAAGTCATTCAAGTGGACAGATATTTCNGCTCCACAGAACCTTATCCTGAGGAAATTTTGGTTTCCAGGAAAGAAAGGTTAAGAAGACTCTGGGTGAGGATGAAGGTAGCTTAGAAATCTGAGTTAAACTTAGTAGAACACACCCCAAACATTTAGCCACAGTTATATGAACCTGTAAAAGCACCTCAGATCTGAGTCTGACTACAAATGCCCATTTTCTGTCATTGAGAACCAGTCAGTTGGCGTTCCATGGTCTAGGACTCAGGGCCTCTGCAGTAGTGACTCATTGTGGACATGATGGCATAGGCTTGTCCCCCTCTTTACATGATAGAAAAGGAAGGTGTATTAGTCCTGTTTTAATACTTTCTCCTCTTTTCTCTACATCTGGGATAATAGAACAGGTTCTCCATGATGGTTCATTATACTGAATTAATATGGTTAATCTCAAACATGATCATAAACTGCCTGGCTCTTCTTAGGCCAAGAGTAAACCTGTGTAGAATCAGCTAATGTTCTCTGAAGTAAGGAAATTCACATTTGTTTTCTTGTTAGGTTCATGCAAATATTGAAAATGCTTGGAATGAAGAAGAGGTTTGGAGAATTGAAATGTACATCTCCTTTGGCATCATGAGCCTGGGCTTACTGTCCCTCCTGGCAGTTACTTCAATCCCTTCAGTGAGCAATGCTCTAAACTGGAGGGAATTCAGTTTTATTCAGGTATGTGGGGTTTTGTTTGGTAACACATCAGACAGCATAGAATTTCACTGTTAAGTTCAGTGTTAAATATGCTCCATCTAGAAAAAGTGCCTTTGAGGCCACGGTCNCATGTCCAGTTCAGGCAGCACACNTGGCTGGAGGCTGGATTACAACCATTCTGGTTGGTAAAGGAAAGGCAACTGTGTTGTTACATTAGAAGGCCCTCATAGCAACGTCTGTGATGTTATGGAATAAAAGGGGAGAAGTGGGCTTAGGTCAGATGTAATGTTGAAAGTCAATTTACTTTGTTTTTTTTTTTTTTTAAAAAAAGATTTAGTTTTATGAGCATTTTGCTCATGTGTTTATCTGTGCANCATGTTCATGTCTGGTGCTCACAGAGAGCAGAAGATCTGCTCAGATCATGTTCANATCTGCTGGAACTGAAGTTTTGGACCAGTTGTGAGCCACCAGGTAGGTGTTAAAAATCAAACCAGGTCCTCTGCAGGAGCAAGTGCTCTTAACCACTGAGCCATCTCTCCAGCCCCCAACAGTCAGTTTATTATTAGTCAAATAACTCACATGCACACACCAGTCACAAGCACTGTCCAACTAGGTAACTATGTTAATGGGTTGTGACAACCAACTGCATTTGTGAATCTTGTTAATGTATTTTACTGTGTCAATCATAAACCAATGCACAAGAGTATCACTAAAGAAATCAAAGAACACTTGTGTTCTTTAAAAAGTTAAGTGGTCACCCCCATCAATATCTGTGTAACATATTTACACACTTTAAATATATATAAAATTTGGATTCTAGTTATACGGTCACAATCTGTACTTTCTGATCCAAATGGTATACAGCACAATACATACAATATATATAGTAGAGTCTTTTGATAGCATACTGTTTTATTTTATTCCTTGCTTAGTGAGTTTTGTTTTTTCCAGAGGAGCAGGGAGTTATGACAGGGTTTCTCTGTGTAGCCCTGGCTCTTCTGGAACACACTCTGTAGACCAGGCTGGCCTGAAACTCACAGAGATCCACCTGCCTCTGCCTCCCCAGTGCTGGGATTAAAGGTGTGCACCATCATGCCTGGCTGCTTGAGGAAGTTTTTAAATAATATTTTTATATATTCTTTGAAAGTGCCATACATGTATACAATATATTTTTATTATATACACTCCCTGCTACTTTCCTCCAACTCACTCCTTTTTAAAGGTCATGTAAAAATTTTTTTTCCTTGTCTAAATTCCTTTTCTTGCTTTGAAGAAAGGGGAATGGGAATACTTTCCCAACTACTAGTTTATCACACCTGAAAGGAAATAGAAGGCTTTCTGATGGAAGGTTCTAGACAGATAGACACCCATCATCATAATGTTAGAAGACTAATTGCAAGCATCTTGCCTTCTAGAGAGCCNGCATTTTCCTAGTGAACTTAGACATACATCACTATACTGATGTGCTATTACTTCTATGTAATATAAACTAGTTGTCAAAGTAAATAACCTTAAATGTAGTAAATTAGAGAACTGAAATCAGTAACCTTTTAACCTATAAAATGACTGACTAAAGTATTTTTAATCATCTCACTTATTGTGGTCAGTAACCATGTTTGAACTGTTACTTATATTACATATTAATACTCTAAGTTTTATTATATTTCCTTATTAACTAGTATCTGTGTGTGTACATCATAGATGTATATACATACATACTCAAAAGATCACTCTTTGGTATTTAATGTTGTATATATGTTTGTGCACATACCTGTATGTACCTATATATACACTGTTACATGGTTTTATACACAACATGNAGCAATTTGGATAACCCCCACCATTATTTTGCTAATTTGTTGAGACAGAGTTTCATTATATAGCCCAGGCTGGCCTCAGACTCACGATGTAGATCAGGCTGGCTTTGATTTTGCAGTCCTCTTTCCTTGTCCTCCCTAGTACTGGGATCACAGCCGTGTGCCACCATGACAGTTGTGCAACCTTTATAAAGCACATGGACACCATGCGTACCTACACCGTTAGAGAAAAGCTAGATGCTCTGATCAATAAACCCAATAGTAGAATCAGTCCTAAGGACATAAAATATAAACGATCTAAAGTGGTATTAATTATAGTTGAATAAATTTGTGATCAGAATGATCAACACAAAGGAGTGATTATACATATCCATTTAATAAAAATTGCACAATATTAATGATGTGCTTTCATTTTTAATGGCATGGAAATGCTTTTGTTATACTAAATTAACTAATGAGACTATTAAGTTTATGTATTATGGCCTGATATGTGCAAGATTGGAACACTGCAACTAAGTGTATATGAAATTTAGGAAACTGTCTTAAATTGCTTAATTCAGATGATAGTAGGTCAGTGACTTAAGATGAAACCATAAGCAGGGTATCTGCGTAGGCTGCCATGTGGGTGAGTAATGCATTCCCTCCGTTTTTTCCTCTCTCTCAGTCCACGCTTGGCTATGTCGCTCTGCTCATCAGCACTTTCCACGTGTTAATTTACGGATGGAAACGGGCTTTTGCGGAAGAGTACTATCGCTTTTACACACCACCCAACTTCGTCCTCGCCCTTGTCCTGCCCTCAATTGTAATTCTGGGTAAGGTGATTTTACTCCTCCCATGCATAAGCCGAAAGCTAAAAAGAATTAAAAAGGGCTGGGAAAAGAGCCAGTTTCTAGAAGAAGGCATGGGAGGAACAGTTCCTCATCTGTCCCCAGAGAGGGTCACGGTGATGTGATGAGAAGGGGTGCTCACTGATGCCACATACACTTCTGCTCATCACTTTCCGACTCCTTCCACGCTCCCTGTAAGTGGACTGACTGTCAATTTGCTGGAGTGTGAAACCTGGCAGTGAGATTTCAGCTGAACAAGTGATAGGATTTTCTTCAAGTTCATTTTTATAAATGTCATATTTTGCCAACATGAAATTTTGTAGCCCANGTGTAGTGCTATAATCTAGGAATATTTTCTTTTGTGCAACTGTAACAGTATTGCTATTTTAACAATATTGCATAATCAGGCAGAAATATTTGTAGCTGATGATACAGAACATTTAGAACACTTGGCAAACCAGCAGAATTTGAAGCTTGTGATATTACTCAGTGGATATACTTTTTCCCTGAGGTTAAAGATTTTAATTATTACCCAGTTTAAGAAACAGAAATGCATAATTACATATTATTGAGGAGGGACACATTATATTAGTATCTAGGGTGCACAGGAGCAATCTTATACCTTCATAAAATGGGACTGGAAAAACAGCATTAACTATACAAAGCAGTGTGAGTGTGTGAGCACACACAAATTAAAGAGGAACTTGAAATCGTATTTAAAATGCACTGGAGATATGAAATACTGCTAATGCACAACTCATGAGCGCTTTATTCTCTTATGTTACAGAGCAGTTTCATTTTCATATTCATGTCAGTCAGGGAAAGGACTCAGTGACTTGNTCTCTCAAGCTGTTATTTTGAATATAGTACCAACCCCAGCAATGGTAGACCTGTCTGTAATTGCAGTGGAAGTGTCAGGTTTTGCACANGGTTCCATGTCAGTTCATATGTGTTACTTTGACCAGCCACCACTCTTCCTGAGTGGGATTTTACTGATGTCCACGGAGGGAATGCGGCATGGTTCTCAACATTTTTCTTGTCCCATTTAATATGTACAACAGACCCATGAAATAGTTAAGTTTATCATCATTTTACATGTGGGGAAACTGAAGGATGGAAAAGTTAAATTTGCCTAAGGTCACACAGTGAATAGGTGGCAGGCTGAGCAGTCATGGCCAGGTAGTCATCCTTCAGAAGCCGTTGTTATACTAAACATCAGGATATACAACCCCTGCCGCATCTCCATGCACCACATTCGTGATGTCAATCTCGATGTTTCCTCTCTTGTATAGCCATTGACAGTCTTTAGAGTATGTTGTGTGCATTAAAGGATGTATAGAAGTATCTTAATCATAATTTAATTATTCCTGGAAACCCACAATAGCACAACACNTCCCTGTGCAGTGAAGGACTGAGCAGGGAGAGGTTCATAGCAGTGTGGATGAGCTGTTGAGATCCTACAGCTCTTCAGAAATTCCCATCAGGTGGCCATGTCCTTTGATCTTCCTGGGAAGCCCTGCTGCCTGCACTACCATTCATTAGGGAGCAATTTATAAGCCCGAAAGATAATAGGACAAGTGACTAATTATAAATCTATTCTAGNGACATATAATCATATAGATTATTCATAAAATTTCTCAGTGCTGGTATTCCATGTGTAATTTTCAATTTGTTCAAACTTTGGAATATACTATGTTTTCTCCATTTGTTCCTCATTTATCGTAGTACAAAGTTATAGATAAGATGTAATTATATGTATTCTTCAGAAAATTGTATCATTTTTAAAGTTACCTACTGACTCAAATCCAATCATCAAAAATAAAATGACTCTTATTTTTGTGGAACTTGTCTTTCCCACCAGTGTCTTTTTCTATTCCTGCATAGTTAGTCTGGGAAGTCACCCACTATTCTTCGATGATTTCTTGATGAACTGTAATATTGAACACCCTATTTTCATTATATTGATCATAATCATTAATTCTTAGTAGGAATTCATTATAGTGATGGCTTTTAACAGTAAATACCTACAAGCTGGGTGTGGTGGCACACACCCTTAATCCCATCACTCAGGAGGGAGATACAGGCAATTCTCTGTGAGTTAGAGGCCAGCCTGGTCTACAGAGTGAGTTCCAGGACAGCCAGAGCTAAGTGAGACTGTGTCTAAGTAAATACATACATACATACATACCGATACTGTCATGAACTAGTGAAAATAGCAATGTGTTTTCAATACTTGCTTACTTCTTAAACTTCACTCTAAGACAATTTAATGTGAAAATACAATGAAATATTTCTAAAAGTTAGATGANTAAAGTACATTGTTATATATGTTAGGTAACCCATAATANAAAGTTACTGCTGTTATACATACATGGGACCTTTGGAAATATAAAATTATTTAAAAACTACAAGTATATTTCAAATGACACNTTTTCTTTAGAATGCTACAGAAATGGAATAATTNTAGGTTTAGAGTAAATGTAACATATTCATTCTAACCCTAAATGTTAAAGGCCCCTCTCACAATGCATATCTATTTATTGACTTTCAGATGCTTAACTTACTACTTCTGTAATTTTTCTTTTTAATAATTTTTTCTTTATCTTTAAAGGCATTTTTCTGGCTTCAGAAGTAAACTAAATTTTGTTGCTGCCGAATGTGAGAAGGTGGCGGTAGGAGCTTGCCACTCACAGAGTAGGACTAGGGAGATGTCTCAGTGGGTAAGGCTCCTCTAGACAAGCCTGATAAACTGAGCCTGGTCCCCGGGATGATGTGTTCTCTCCTCCCTCTCTGTCTCTGTCTCTTTATTTCTCTCTCTCTCTCTTTCTTCTCTTTCTTC
>LZPO01055261.1:11307-21504 GCA_001675575.1 Neotoma lepida
TATACCGCTTGTATTTGAGATACAATGCTTGTAGGGTTGCCTGAATAACACACATGTATATGCATGCTGTGAAAAGTAAAGCAAAACTTGGTATGTGTGGTGTGTTCATGTATGTGCACATGTGTATGAGGGCATGTGCAGCCCAGAGGTCAACATCCTCTCCACCTTTTTAAGAAATAACAATTATCACATTCATTCTTTGCCTGTGACACACAAGTGTGGGTGAAGAGAACTTGCATGTAGATGGATTCTCTCCTTCAAACCTGCAGGTCCTAGGGNTCAAACTCGGGTCTTCAGGCTTTAGCCTGAGTAGCAGGTGTCTCATACTCCAGTTCACAGCTTTTCTCACTGAACCTGGACCTCACTGATTGGTTACACTGTCTGACCAGTGAACACCCAGGATCCTCCCATCTGCCTCCCCAGCTCTGGAATTGAAGGAATGTGCTGTCAGGCAGAGCTTTTTACTGTGGGTTCTGAGGATACAAACTTGCATCCCCATGCTTGCATAAGCACTCATCTTATTACCAGTAAGCCAACTTCCTAGACCACTTTGTTACAATCCGTTTTGCTTCACTAGTATATCTGCTTGACTGAGTTCACTGAAATCATCTCTCTTCTCCTTAAAAAGGACAGTATCAAGTAAAACAGACAGTAGTTGGGTCTTNTGGGTCTTCAGCGACAGTGTGGCCCTTAACTGCTCTCAAAATAAGTGATGAGCACATGGTGGTGGGAAGGAGAGCAGTGAGGAATGGCATGTCAGGACCGGATTCCGCATGCTGACTGAAACTAAGCACATCACACGAACTACAGGGCCAACTCCTTGCTTTCTCAACCTGCAGGACAGGGATTGGAAATTCCCAATCACAGAGTCAAAGCCAGTCATCTGCAGAANGAATCATCCATGTGAAGAGGAAGAATAAAAGTTGGCTCTGGGTAATGGCTAGTAAGTGGGAAGGTATGTGGGCTCAAGCACGGTGTAGAAATTTTTTTCTCTAGGTTAGCTTTGAAATCACAGAGATTAAAGGTGTGAGCCACCACTGCCCAGCTAAATTCTTTACACCTTAATATAAAATTGAATTTGAATCTAACTTCAACTTCCATCAATGTATACCAAGCCCACCACTAAAATCACAAATTATATAGCATCAAGAATCATAGCGTGTAACGTCCACATTTACAAACCTTGGTTCATAAGCTCCAATGGGAATAGCTGCAAGGTCAAAGGGCCCAAACCTCTTTCCTATCTCTTCAAAAGCAGGGCAGTAACCAGTATCCCCAGTGAAGAAGAATCGATTCCAAGGCCCCAACACAGACCAGCTGCCCCACAGAACCTTGTTGTCATCCATGAGGGTCCTTTTACACCAGTGTTGGGAAGGCGTGAAGACAAAGGTGACCTTATCATGGCCAGGGACGCAATTCTCCTCCCACCAATCCAGCTCAATCACGTTCTCACAGCCACACTTCTGCATCCAGTCGAGAAGACCCAAAGGCACAAACCATCTCAACTCACTGCCAAATCGCTCATTCAAAGCGAGGACAGAGCTGTAGTCCAGGTGATCATAGTGGTTGTGACTAATAAGGACAGCATCGANTGGGGGAAGTTCACTTATTGTACACGGGGGACGGCGAAATCGCTTTGGACCCATGTACTGCGAGGGAGAAGCACGGGAGCTGAACATGGGGTCTGTAAGGAATATGAGCTCATCCATTTCCACCATCAACGTTGCGTGTCCCAGCCACGTGACTCTTAAGCCAGCCTCTCTCACTCCAGCTTCTTCAGGGTCACTGATAAAATATGGCTTAAGCACTGGGAGTTCTTTGTCAAGTTCCTGTATATATAAAAAAGGGAAAAAGCAGTATTTAGGAGGTGGAAAGACATCACATCATCACAGAAAACACTGTGACCTACATTTCAGTGAGGAGCTATTTGGGGATAACTGAAGTCATCTAGTACACCTGCCACTGCTGTGCTTCCCTGAAACAGGTGCACTCGCTTCCTTCTAGNTGGGGCTTAATAACCACAGGTTAGTAATCTGCTTAGTCCTGAATGCAAGAGGGAAAAGGAAAACTCAATGTAAAACCCTCGGTACTGCTAAGTTTATATTTTGAAGGCTGTCTTCAGAAATAACAGCAGTAGACTGTCCTAGATGCAGTCATTCTGCTGCCATCACCTTACTGAGCTGATGATGTATTTGCTGCCTAAAAGAAGCCTCAGAAGCAGGCCAGTCCCTGGAACTCACAAGGTAAGCTGATGGCAATTGACGTTTAACCCTTGGATTTTACATATCTTACTTTCTGAGCACATAAAATTCAAAGCAAAACACTGTGATGATTCCTGGGGGCGGATCACATTCATAAATGGTTCTCCTCATTCCTTACCTTTACAAGGCAGGCTGACACAAGAGGGCAAAGGCAGGAGACAATGGTGAAGGAAAACTAAGAAGCCACTGAGAGAGTCTGAATGAGAAGGTCTGGCCAGGAAAGGAAAGGCAGAGGATGGAAGTGATGGCTCTTAAGCCCTCCAAGCTCAAGTTTCCTATCTGGAAGATGGATATAACAATACTGCATTGCCATGAGAACTGAATTAGGAATGGCTGTCTCACAATACATGCTCTATAAGTATTCCAAAAGAAGACAGCATGCCCCAACCCCAATGACCAAGCATGCACCAGGCTTGTCAATCTCTTGATTTCTGCACAGCCAGTAACCTATACTTAAGATTCTAAGTAGCAGCTAGACACATCAACGTACTCGTGACCGTTCAGCTGTCTCCGTGCCCACTCCATCCATATACAAGAGTAGTAACAGTCCTCAACAGTATACCAAGACAGACATGGTAGGTAGCATTTATAATCCCAGCACTTGGGAAGCTGAGGAAGAAAGACCAAGAGTTCAAGGCTAGCCTGGGTTAATATAGTAATGCCTGTCTATAAATAAATAATCCAACAAAAACAGTGTGCCTATGGTTAAGATATAACTCCTTCTATGCTGTAAAGTGTTCACTGCTCTCTACTCCCTAACAAACCCCATCTCATCCCCTTGCCCAACGGTAAGCTGCCCATGGGACGCCCAGTCCTCTCCAGCTGTGCTTCATGCTATTTACGCCCATACACACATTCTCTATCCTATACTCAGGGAAATACTTCCCATTCCTGGACTGAGTTTCAGAACTCTGCATGATTCTGACCCATTTTTCAGATTGCTTTCACCCTCTCAGACCTTGGAGACTGTAATTAAATTATGCATCCCCCAAGGGACCATTCCTAAGTCTCTGTAGATGGAATCCCTCCCTACAACCCCTGGACTTGCAAGCTTCTGTGAACACAAGGCTCCCATAGGTATTCTGGTCTGAATGTAGATGCTATCTCTTGTTTTATGCAGCTTGGAATCATTCTAAGTGCCTTGTTCAGTGANTGCAACAGAGGACATGATCAATAAAAATTTTTGTATAAACAAATGAATGTTAGTGTTTTTTTTCAATTAATTCTCAAATTTTACAATTAGAGTTAGAAAGAAAGTCACATTGTAAATTTACCAAGAATTAAGAAGGAAGAAAATTAAAAAGATAAAGAGGAGGCAAAAGAAGAAGAGAAGTCGGTTGCTGGAGAGATGGCTCAGCAGTTAAGGGCACTTGCTGGTCTTTCAGAGGGCCTGGGTTCTATTCCCAGTGCCCACATTAGGCTGCTCACAGCCACCCACAACTCCAGGGGATCCAATACCCTCTTCTAGCCTCTTCAGGCACTTGCAAGCATGTGGTCCACATACTCAGGCACAAACATTCACATAAAATGAATTTTTAAGAAAGGAAAGAAATGAATGTAAATTTAACATAAATGTAATTATGTGTTAGGCATAATACTAGTCATACAACAATAATGATGACAAAATATCATATCAAGTACTTTACTAAAATATAGCATAAAATAATACTAGTAATAGCTACCATTTATATAGATTTTATTGTTTAGACATTGTACTAATTCATGAGAAATTTTAGATTTAACAGATCAAAATACCAGAGGTAAAAACTCCTTCCATCTTATAGATGAAAAGCAAAGAATTACACAGAGTTACCCTTACACAGGTCGGCTATGCTTACATGCTTGCCTTCCAAGCAGCATACGTACTCTCAATTAACTCAGTNTATGTGGTGCTTAAGATTAAACTCAGGGCCTCATACATGCCAAGCATGTGGCCAACTACTAAGCTACCTNTCCCAGTCCACACTTACCTTTGTAAAGTAAGAGCTTGGGGAACAAGTATGGAGAAAAAGGGGAGATATATCACAAAAACATTGGGGATGGTGGGTATGTTCATTATCTTTTATAATGATGATCTGCTCTGCATGTGTCAATGTTAACATAAAACTCATCAAATTATACACTTTAAATATGTGGAACTTATATTAACAAAACTATTTTGAAATGTTTAAGAAGAACCACATTAAACAGTATGTCAAGTGAAATACCTGGAAAATAATAATCACTGAAAACAAATGCACTTTGGTTGTGCTCTAAGTTTAAAGCTTGGCATTCAGCATTATCTGAATGGCTACTTGTGGATCAAGCCCACAAGTGAGCACTGTTAGCAGCCTCAAATTAATTGCCAAGGTTATGAAGACAACAACATAGAGTGTTTCCAGTGAGCAGAGGAAGGCAAAAGAATCAGGGTTGTGATGACTGAAGGACATGGGTATTATATTTGGAAATAACAGAAATGATTGTGTGTAGTTGCACATGTCTGTAAATATACTTAAAAACACTAAATTGTATGTTTAATGGATCAGCTGTATAGTAAGAGGGCCAGGCAAATATCGTGACAGCCTGTCTTAATAACTCAATTAAGAACTAGGCCTCAGTTCCTGCCTCTTGAAGCTGGACAGACAGTTTCTGAGGAAGCCATGAACAAAGAACGATCAATCTTCAACACCCCTGACAGCAGGGACAAGGGAGGAGATAGCACACACCAAGCCTGGACCACTGAGCCAGTTCCCACAGTCAGCAAGCAGCTCAAGGTAACAGCCAAATAAGGACAAGGGCTGGGACTTGTCCAGGCCTGCCCNAAAATGGAAAAGCTGTAGCCTTAACCAGCCCCTGATTAGCCCTAGCCAATTAGAATGTACTAATATGATTGCCACTTGCTTAAGCCAATCATATCCGGGATGACCTAATTGCCCTTCGAACTCTTAGCTCTGCTTAAAAGGAGCCTACGAGCTTATCTTGGAGTCATAGCCATTTTGCCTTTGTGTAGGATGGATAGCCCCAGCATGCTGGAATAATAAGTGCTCTTGCTGGTTGCATTATGTGGATGGTGGTCTTTTGTGTGACTTCTCCAGGACCCTAACATCTAATATGCAAAGTATTGCCAATAAAGCTTTTTGGGTAGTGCATGCCTTTAATCCTAGCACTTAGGAGGCAAAGGCAGGAGGATCTCTGGGAGTTCGAGGCCAGCCTAGTCTACAGAGTGACTTCTAGGATAGCCAGAGCCACACAGAGAAATCCTGTCTCAAAAACAAAACAAAACAAACAAACAAACAAAAGATAGTGACTTGAGATCTGAATACTTTTCATTGTTGTGGTGGCTTAAATGAGATGTCACCCATTGCTTCAGGTGTCTGAACACTTGGTTCCCAGCTGGTGGCACTATTTGGGTAGGTTTAGGATATGTGACCTTGCTGGAGGAAGTGTGTCTCTGGAGGTGGGCTTTGAGGTTTCAAACCCAAGCATTCCTAGTTCTCTCCCTCTGCTTCCTGCCTGCAGTTGAAGATGTGAGCTCTCAAGTGTTCCTGCGGCCATGCCTGCCTGCAGCCATGCTTCTCCACTATGATGGAACCTCTGGAACCGCAGGCCCAAATAAACCTGTCCTTGTGTAAGCTGCCTGGTCCTGGTGCTGTATCACAGCAAACAGCAGCTGACACATGTGTACTCTTCTGCACGTTCTGCTTCTTCTCACTACAAAGTGACAGCTTATCTTCACAGATTTACTCTCTGGCAGCTTCCTTGGGAACTCAAACAACATAACCTACCACTGAACAGTGAAAAAGAAAAAATCAGGGATTTGGGGAGAAGACTGCATTGATAAAGCACCTGCTACACAAGTGTGAAAATCTGAGTGCAGATCCCACCATCCACAAGGAAGTTGGGCATGGCATATCTGTAACCCCAGCACTGTATGGGAGAAAGAAGGATTCCTGAAGCTCATTGGCCTACTCAAAGCAGGCTCAAGGACAGATAAAAACTAAGGTAGATACCCAATGTCAACCTTAGGCCTCTACACACATATGCATATATGCAGACACACACATACACAGCCATGTGACACATACCAGAAAAGGAAAGAATGATTCATAAACTTTCTATCCCAATCACCACAGTTTGAAAAAGCATGTAGAACAGGAGGGAGGGAGGGAAGGGATTCTTCATCTCTTGAAGAAAGTGAGGTTTGTTTGTTGGTTGGTTTGTTTGTCTAGATTAAGATTGTCTTGGCTAATTTTCCTTCATGAAAACTGCAAAAGGAAAAAGGAAAAATCATAAGGCCCATAATTAAAAAGCAGATAGTTAATGTTTGCTATGCCAGGTTATGTTNGCCTTTAGTGAGTTGATGCTGAGTACACTTTCTTACTGCCGTGACAAAACACCATGAGCAAGGCAACTTAAAGAAGAAAGAATGTATTTGGCTTACAGTGTTCAGAGGGTGAGTCCATGACTATCATGGATAGCATGGAAGCAGATAGGCAGGAGTGACAGCGGAGCAGTAACTGAGAGTTGACATCTTGATCAGCAAGAATAAGACAGAGAGAGACAGAGAAATAACTGGAAATGGCTAGGCTTTTGAAAACTCAAAGCTCTCCTCCAGTGACACACCTCCTCCAACAAGGCCGTAACTCCCACTCCTTCTCAAACAGTTCCTGCTGTGGGATAATGCTCTTGTACACTATAAAGATTTGTCACTCAAATTGGTTTAATAAAGTGCTGATTGGCCAGCAGCCAGGCAGGAAGTGTAGGTGGGGTGACCAAACTAAGAATGCTGGGAAGAGGAAGACGGAGTCAGAAGTCACCAGCCAAACCAGAGGAAGCAAGATGAGAATGTCACACTGAGAAAAGGTACCAAGCCATGTGGCTAAACATAGATAAGAATTATGGGCTATGTTAGAGCTAGTTAGTAATAAGCCTGAGCTACCAGCTGAGCATTTGTAATTAATGTAAGCCTCTGAGTGACTATTTGGAAGCCCGCTGAAGGACGGGGCAGGACACAGAAAAGCTTCTTGCTTTAAATTCCACTAACTGGGGACAAAGCATTCAAATATATGAACCTATGGGAGCTATTTTCATTCAAACCAGCACATATACTATGTGAGTTAATACTGTGACAAGGATTTCTGTCATCTTAGTGATAAACAGACCAAAGCAGAGAGGGGTCACTAAACTTACAGCTCATATAACAGAGAGATGCTCTACTAGAGTAGTTGGGTCTTCCTCATTTAAGTCACTTCTTTTCACTAAACCTTTACCTCCTTGGAATAAATGATATTAACTCACATTAGAAGCAAATACACTGCCACACTGAAAAGGTGATTCCAGGTCAGATTATCTACTCTTCCCCCCTCCCCAAGACTACAACACAGTTGTTTTGAGGTCTACAGAGGTCTTTGATCCTGGGCAGCAGCAGTAAGATGCAGGTTGTTTCGAAGGGAATACAAATCACCCAGTGATTTGGTGATTTGTTGGTGAAAGAAAATACTGCTCTCATAATCCAAATCCACAGGGAAAGACTTTCATAGGTACCTTCTACGGTCCAAAATACTTTTTAGACCATGTGCCATTTTAAACATCTATGCCAAATCCTATGATAAACAACTCTTGGGATCCGTAGTCTTTGGTTGTACTGGAATTTTTTTTCCTATACCCTTTGAATACAAAGGCTACCTAGNGATGTTGGAACAGAAAGATGGATGGAGTTTTCCAGTGAGTAGATAAGGAAATTTCCTACAGCTGAAGAAAGTATATTTTCAGACTGAAAACACCTACTAGGCACTGACTACAGGATTAAATAAAAAACCAGATGCCATATTATGGTAAAACTTTAGAAAATAAGTACCAAAGAGATGGTTGGATTTGCACAGTTTGGGAGGGTCCAATCATGATCAAGTGGCCCTGTTGCTCTGGGGTCTGTGGAGCAAAGCACATCATGGCAGAGAACTTACAATACAGCAAGGCCCTTACCTCCCTGCCCAGAAAGGAAAACAAGGAGAAAGGGAGGAGAGTCCCACTATTACTTCAAGGGCACGCCAGCAATGGGCAGAAGACCTTCCCACTCAGCCCTACCTCTGAATGATTCTACCATTTCCCANAGCATCAGGCTGAGGAATAAATCTTTAACACATGAGCTGTGGGGGGTCAAGTGAAATTTAAACTACAGCAGAATATCTCAGGGGACTTCAATAGAAATAAGGTCACACAGACAGTGAAAAGCATAAAATTGGTTCCCGAACTCCTGGAGTCCCACTTTTTCAGCCATGCTGGGGTAGCCTCTTCTCCAATTTGACAGCCTCCTCCAACTAATGAAATTCAAGAAGTGTCTGTCTCCCTCTGTTGTAGAATATTATTTTAAGGAGTGTTACTTTTGTTTATGTTGCACTTGTTTAACTCTGTGAAGTTGTGTTACGGTGCCTGTCTAGAACACCTGATAGTCTAATAAAGAACAGCCAATGGCAAGGCAGGAGAAAGGATAGGAGGTGCTGGCAAGCAGAAAGAATTAATAGAAGAAATCTGGGAGAGGAGAGCTCTAGGAGTGAGAGAAGGAGGAAGACATCAGGGGCAGCCACCCAGCTACACAACAGCAATGGAGTAAGAAAGAAAGGTATACAAAAATAGAAAAAGGTAAAACCCCAGAGGCACAAGACAGACAGGTTAATTTAAGAAAAGCTGACAAGAAACAAGCCTAGCTAAGGCTGGGCATTCATAATTAAGAATAAGCCTCCATGAGTGATTTATTTGGGAGCTGAGAGATGGGCCCCCCAAAAGAGCAAAAACAACCAACAACATCCCTNCCTCCTCAAAATGCTGCCAAGTGTTTTGTTTTTTCTCCCCTCTATTGGTGACTTTGAGTCACAATAACCATCAGACAGGTTATAGAGGCAACAACAGTGCAAAGCAACAACAGCCTCTGAACAATGTGTGGCCTGTGAGCTGACACATTGCCCTAATGTTCCAGAAGAGGCAGGGACCAGCAATGGTCCAGGAAAGAATCTCTGTCTCACCAGGCAAACTAAACTATGCTTCCTGCTTATGACCCACTTTATTTAGATCTATCAATTAATGTATACATTAATCATATGTTTCTTCTACAGCCCTTTCATACATATAGGTAAACAAATACAGTGTACTATAATGATATAAATAGCATAATATATAATAATTCCATGCAGACACAGACACTGCCTGCACAGAGCGGAGGAAGAGATGAGTAGACGCCAGTGCAAAAATACAGGCAACAACATAAAGACCTATATGACACCATCAGAACCTAGAGGTTCTATACCTGCAAAACCTGAACATACCAACACAGAAGAAGTAGAATAAATCACTCCTAAAAATGACTTTAAGAAGATGATAGAGGGCCTTAAAAAGGAAATTAAAAATTCCCTTAAAAAGGAAATGAAAAACTCCCTTAAAGAGGAAATGAAAAATTCTCTTAAAGAAATGGAAGAAAACACAAACAAAAAATTGGAAGAAATCAAAGAAAGCCAAGAAAAAGCAATTAAACAGATGAAGGAAACAGTTCAAGACTTGAACATTGAAATTGAGACAATAAAGAAGACACAAACTGAAGGAATACTGGAAATATAAAATCTAACTAAACGAACAGGAACTACAGATGCAAGCATAACCAACAGAATGCAAGAGATGGAACAGAGAATCTATGACACTGAAGACACAATAGAGAAAATAAACTCATCAGTCAAAGAAAACACTAAAGCTAAAACCATCATAACACAAAACGTCCAGGAAATTTAGGTCACCATAAAAAGACCAAACCTAAGAATAATAGGTATAGAAGGAGGAGAAGAATACCAACTCAAAGGCACAGAAAATATATTCAACAAAACGATAGAAGAAAACTTTCCCAAACTAAAGAAGGAAATACCTATGAAAATACAAGAAGCTTACAGAACACCAAATAGGCTGGATCAAAAAA
>LZPO01055261.1:53571-71379 GCA_001675575.1 Neotoma lepida
ATGGAACATTTATTTAATGATGCAAAGATGTGTTGCATTCTTTTCCGTTGCATTTGTTTAACTCTGTGAAGCTGTCTTTGCCTGTCTAAAACACATGATTGGTCTAATAAAGAGCTGAACAGCCAATAGCAAGACAGGAGAAAGGATAGGAGGTGCTGGCAGGCAGCGAGAATAAACAGAAGGGGAAAAAGAGGGATCAGGAAGCGAAAGGAGATGGAGGAGTGAAAAAAGAAGGGGCCAGCCACCAAGCCACACAGCCAGCCATGGAGTAAGAGTGAAAGTAAGATATACAGAAGTAAGAAAAGGAAAAGGCCCAGAGGCTAAAGGTAGATGGGATAAGTTAAGAAAAGCTGGTGAGAAACAAGCCAAGCTAAGGCTGGGCATTTATAATTGAGAATAAGCCTCCATGTGTGATTTATTTGGGGGATGGGTAGCAAGCCCCCCAAAAGAGCAAAGAGTAAAAAGAGCAAAACAACCAACTACATTTTAGTGTTCCAATGTGGGCCGAATTTCCATGTAGGTCCTGAGAAAGCTGAAAAAAGAAAAAAGAAAAGAAAAAGGACATAGCTCCTTTAAGAGGCCCTGCTGTTCAGCTAGCAATGCTAAGTAAGAACCATTTGTAGCAACACAGGTACCAGCTTCCAATAGCTAGGAGGATTAAATGCAATTCCAGGTCAAACAAACCTCCAACCAAGCCACAAGCTTCAGGCTTGGTTCCCATGAACCTAGAAGTGGGCAGAGCCAGCCAAGTGAGCAGTGAGGAGGATCCAAGTATAGCTTAGCAGTTTAAAGTTTGCTCATGTAGTCAAAAAAGACGAGAGTTATGCAGTAAAAGAGGTCCAGATGGAAAAAAACTCTAAACAGGTNCCAGTGTGTTTTACAATGTGTGTAGGCTTAAGAAAAGAAAGGCAAAGGGTATGGACAGTTATAGAAAGAAATAAATAGTTTAGAAATAGTAAAATGAAGGCTTTAGAGAGAGAGAGCTAAAGTAATATAAAAGAAAATAAGCATGTAAGATGGGAAATACAAAGGGAGTCTGGATCCTGTATGTTTTTGTGTTGATTTTGAATTTTTTGAATGTTGACAAGCAAACAATAGCTGCTAAGAGACATGAGATTGTGAACTGGACTACTAAATTGAACCAATCTAGATACTTTAGGAATGCCTTAACTTTAAAAAAGAAGTAAAAAAATATATTTGTCAAATGGAAATAAAAAATGCTTTGGAGTTTTGTTCCAATAGGTTATGGATTCCTTCAGGAATGATATTTATCAGGTGTGATCAGGGGAGAACTCCTGAATCTTGACAGGTGACACCTATCAACAAAGGCTATATAGCTGGTCTTCCCAGGACTTGGCCATTATCTCAAATTTTCTCAGGGACCCTAGAGATACTTTGTCCACAGACAGCATGAAGTAGTTTGGAGAACACCACATTCCTAAGAGAGATGTGGGAAGATTTTGGTTAATTGGTGGGTTATGGATGTTTGTTATCATTTAGGGGAATATAGTATATCAATACAAATTTCAAGTTATTTTTGTTACACTGTATATATGTTTATACTCTTGTTAAGATATTTTTGTATATTGATACAAATTTAAGGATATTTTTGTTACAACATATTGTATATATGTTTCTATTCTTGTTTAAGGTATTGTACCTATGCAGTTTATTTTAAAATGTAAGGTAAAATTCTAGCTTTTGAGAGCTATTATTATGAACTATTTAGGATAATCAAGAAACATAGGTCAGTAGTTAGTCATCTATAACAATTAAATCTGTAGATATGTTAGGTATGTTTTCAATTTCATATAGATATATATTTTAGATAGATAAATGGTTTTCAAACACTTCAAAGACCTACGGAATATGGCATTTAAATGTTTTGTTAACCTAAGATTTTTCATGACAATGAGACACATCTGCTCCTGGAAGCACTAAATTACTTCAGAGATGATGGGCATTGAAGAAATTCCTTATGGAGTTTGCTTTCATTGTGACAAGGTTAGCCACTAGACAAAGAAACTGTTCTTGTCTTTGACTGCTGACACTGTGCTGTGCAGACTGGACATGCAGGACGCACAGAAAAAAAAAACTGTTGAACTTTGCCAAAACAAGGTAGGACAGTCCCTCAAAATTCTTGCTTCACAGAAGAGTCTGCCATATATTCTGCAGGACACAGAGGAAAGTGACTGACAAACTTTACCAATATAAAGCAAGCCAGTCCTTAAAATTTCCTGCTTCACTGAAAAGTTTGCCAGATATTCTGGATCTGTAGGCTGAAGATGGATGCCCCAATGTTGCAGAAGAACTTTAGGTGACTGTCCAGGCAGCCAAATTTCTCTGTTGTTAGAGAATATTATATCCTTCTGTGTCTTTGATGGAGTTGAAGACTAGATAGTTAGAGTTTCAGTTTTCCTTAGTTATGATAGAAAGTAAATTAGGTGTAAAACTTTGGATTCACTAAGATAGAGTAAATAATGTACTATTTTCTCTGAATAAGATAACTATAAATGGACAGAATATTATAAATGTAATTCTTACTTGATAACTNTTTTGCTATGTATAATTTTACTATGCTAAAGTTAAAACATTTCTTTTTGTTTATATAAAAGAGGAGAAATGTTGTAGAATATTATTTTAAGATGTGTTACATTTGTTTGTGCCATGGAACATTTGTTTAATGATGCAAAGATCTGTTGCATTCTTTTCTGTTGCATTTAACTCTGTGAAGCTGTGTTACTTTGCCTGTCTAAAATACCTGATGGTCCAATAAAGAGCTGAATGGCCAATAGCAAGGCAGGAGAAAGTATAAGTGGGGATTGCAGGCTGAGAGAATAAATAGAAGGAGAAATCTGGGAGGAGGATAAGAAAGAGCAAGAGAACAAGGAAAGGAAGATGCTAGAGGCCAGCCACACAGCCAGCCATTGAGTAAGAGTAAAAGTAAGATATACACAAGTAAAAAAAAAAGCCCAGAGGCAAAAGGTAGATGGGATGAGTTCAGAAAAACTGGCAAGAAACAAGCCATGCTAAGGCCAGACATTCATAATTAAAAATAAGCCTCTGTGGCAGATGCAGAGATCCATAGCCAGACACTAGGCTGAGCTCCAGGAGTCCAATCAATGGGAGAGGGGGGGGCTTCTATGAGCAAGGGACAATGAGATCATGATGGGAAGGTGTTCGAGGATGGCCAGCTGAGCTGGTGGAGACTTGTGAACTGTCGACCAATAGTTGAGGAATCCCCATGAGCCCTCATCTAGAGACAGATGGAAGCAGATNCAGAGATCCACGGCTGGCGCCAGGCTGAGTTCCAGGAGTCCAATTGTTGTGAGAGAGGAAAGACTCTATGAGCAAGGGACATGGAAGATCATGATGGGAAAATGTACNGAGACGGCCAGCCAAACTAGTGGAAATGCATGAAGTGTGGACCAATAGCAGTGGAGCCCCCATGGTGCTGGACTGGGCCCTCTGGATACTCAAGACAGTGGTTTAGCTGTTTAGGGGGCCCCCAGGCAATGGGATCAGGATCCATCCCTGGTGCATGAGCTGGTGTTTTGGAGCCCAGTGCCTATGGTGGGTCACCTGGTGCAGCCTTGGTGCAGGGAGGAAGGTCTTGGACCTGCCTCAACTGAATGTACCAGGCTCTGGGGACTCTCCATGGGAGACCTCACTTTGTAGGAGATGGGAATGGGGGGGGNGGGAAAGCTGGGGGTGGGAGGAGGGAGGAGAGGGGGTTCTATGGTTGGTATGTAAAATAAATAGAAAATCTTTTAATAAAAAAAAGAATTAGCCTCCATGTGTGATTTTTTTTCAGAGCTGGGTAGTAGCCCTCCCAAAAGAGCAGAGTAAAGAGTAAAAAAAATAAAACAAAAAACANAAAAAAACAAAAAAAAAATCACTGGTAGTAGGCTTTGAGGTTTCAAAAGCCCACTCCATTGCCTGTAAGTTCTCTCTCTGCCTCATGCTCATGGATCAAGATGTAAACTCTCAGCTACTACTTCATTGCTATGCCTGTTGCCATGCCCTTACCATGATGATCATGGACTAACCTGTTGCATAAATCCTAAATGATATTATAATTTAAAACCTGGAGCCAGATATTAGGGTAAATGCTGAAAGATCAGAGGAAACAAGCCACAGCCACTTCTCACCTTGACAACTCCTCAGCTGAAAAGAGAAGATCCTGTCTCCACGAATCCTCAGACTGAATGCCTCTGAGTCCTCAACCAAAGGGGCTCAAGTTCCTGTCTCCTCCCACCTTATATGCCTTTCTCCACTCAGCCATATCACTTCCTGTCTCAACCTCCCTAGTGCTGGGATTAATAGCATGTGTGCTTCCCAAATACTGGTAGCAAAAGCATGAGATCTCAAGTGCTGGGATTAAAAGTGTGTGCCACCACTGCCTGGCTCTGTTTGTTTTAGACTGGATTAATCTTGAATAGTCTAGGGTAGCCTTGAACTCACAGAGATTCAGACGGATCTCTGCCTCCTGAGTGCTCGGATTAAAGGTATGTGCCACCACTGCCTGACCTCTCTGGCTAACTCTGTGGCTAGCTCTGTCCTCTGATCTTCAGGCAAGCTTTATTTCCTAGATGACAAACAATATATATCACCACACTAACCCTCTGGAACTTACGTCCCCCAAAACTCTTTCTTCTATAAGTTGCCTTGTTCATTGTGTTTTGAAATTGAAAAGTAACTGGACAAGCCCTAATCCCCAATGTGACATTATTTGGATATAAGGTCTCCAGGAGGTAACTAATGTGAAATGGGGAAAAATGACTGTGGAGACATAATCCTATATGACTTTTGCCTACTAAAAAGAAGAGCAGACCCTCTACATTCTTCCACTTCCCATGCTGGCCTGTGTGAGCCAAGAATACAATTGCCACCAGAAACTAACTATGAAAATACCCTGATCTCCAGAAGTGTAAGAGAATTGACTTCTGTGCTTAAGTCATGCAAATACGGTATTTTGTTATGGTCAGCCTGAGCAGACTAGTACAAAGGGCATTGCTGTCAGGTAACATACACTGTATAATTGCTAACATCATTATTGTGATAGGTAGAGCCTTGAGCTACCTATGCTTAAGGGTTGCTTCAGCCATTGGGTCTAGGGATTAACCCTCAGGCACTAGACCACACTATTTCAATTCTTGGAGTTACAACAAATCTAGAGCCCTGTCTTAGTTACTTTTATATTATTGTAATAAAACATCATGGCTTATAATGCACATATAAATATATATCAAGAAGACTAAAAATATTTATAATGCTTGTAGTAATTCAGATTAGCCCATGACTCCTAACCATTTTTGTGCTATTAGTCATACAGATGAAATGTTATAAATTAGGTTTTATTTGTTCCTTATTTTGTTTCACAAGAAGTGCACGGTATCCTGCTGCCTGGGTTTTCCATGGAAGAGTAAAGACTTATGAGAGGTTTTCTGAGGCATCCATAGTAAATTTAGGGTTTGCAGAATGGCCTAAATTCTTGAGGACAATTCTGAGATTCTCTCCTAAGTTGGTTTTGGGTCCTATAAGAAGCTACTCATCTCGCCAGGGAACAAGAATCATGGACTTCAAGGGATTCCTCCAATGTCTATGAGTGAACCAAGCCACTTATATTAAAAAAAATCAGGGCATGGTGGTGTACACCTTTAATCCCAGCACTCCTGAGACAGAGGCAGGTGAATTTCTGTGAGTTTGAGGCCAGCCTGGTCTACAGAATGAGTTCCAGGATATCCAGGGCTTCACAGAGAAACGCTGTCTTAAAAAAAAAACAGAAAAAAAAAGAGAGAAAAAAGAAATCACTGGAGAAATTTATTCAGAATCCAGACTTCCAGGCCTCACTTCAGACATCCCAGCAATAACAATAGCTAAAGCTTATAGGGTACTCACATTGTGTTACTACTATTGTATGTGCTTTACAAACATTTGCTCCTTTAATCTGCCAGAAAACCCTCAAGGTAAGTATCATCACTATCTCCATTTCTAAGGAACAAACTGGCAACAACAGGGTATGGGACTTTCCAAAAGCCATAATACCAGTCAGGGGAAAATGGATTTGAGCATAAGCTATCTTGCTCCAGAGACCACGTTTACACCTCTCTGCTGTTCCCTCAATCTGTATTATAACAAGTTTTCTAGGTGATTCCCATGTATAGAAGACCTGGAAACCCTGACCATGCTCAACTGATATGTGAGTGAATCTTCCTTTACAGCCCTTACCTGATGGGTTGAGCTAGAGTCAGACACCTCAGGACAACCTATTATTTTGTTTTGTTAATCTCAGATATTCATTCTTGGTTTTTTACTCTATAAGGATCAATTTTTATCATGGGAAGAAATAAATTAAAATGTGAAGAGTATGGACTTGAAAGTAAATAAGATGTTATGTTAGAATTGACTCATACTGGCTGGGAAAAGGTATTTGCACGCATTTCTTCCAAACCTTGTATGTGGCTGAATTCCTGTTGAGCCCCTGGCCTGGCTCCAGAGAGTAGCACCTAGCCTCAATTGTTCCTTTGTATAACCACACCCTTTGTTTCTCTTACCTTTTATCTCTCTTACCACCATATGTGACTCCTGTCTCTGAGTCTTCCAAGGATCAAACGCCTATGCAAAACTTGATTCAGGAAATCCAGAAAACTGTGGTACCGAGAAATTGAATTTGTACTTGGCATTTTATCTGTGGGAGCTCCTTTCAGATTGCTTTGAAGGTACGGAAATTAATTGACTAAACAGTAGATAGAAAAAGAATAAAAGTGCCCTTGGCGAAGGGAAAGTGCTTCAGTCCTTTGAGGCTGGACCCCCCTGCAGCCATGAAAGGCTAGATTCATTCTTAAGATGCCTCTGAGTCTTCCTTTGACAGACCCACACTAACCNACACACTCGTGCTGCAACCACACATGACACTTGTGTTTAAAGGTATCACCTGGGAGTTTGAAATCAGGCTCAGTGGAACTATATACACCACAGAAATGAGCAAACACTAGAAACTAGGGCTTGTTTTTTTTCTGAAGCCTGCTGGTAGCTGAACATTTGCCAGCATGCCTCTGGATTTGTGTCATGATCTTCACTTCACTACCTGCTGGCTACACTGTAACAGGCACATTTTTAGAACTCCCTAAATCCCCATGATCTCATTTGTAAAAATGGGAGAACAAGGACCTTTGATAATATGGCTCAGCCAGTAAAGGTACTTGCTGTACCACCCTGGCTACCAGAGTTCAATTGGCCAAGGCACACATGGCCCTCACATACATCTGAGCACACACACAGTAGTATTTAAAAAAAAAAAAAAACAGTGGAGACCAAATTAAGTAATAAATAGGAGAGCAATTTGGGATAATGAAGAGGGAGAAGGAGCAGGCACTTCGAATATATTGTTCTTTTTACTTCCCTGTTGCTCCCACAGACAGCTTTCATTTTTTTCCCCTTATTTTTTTTTCTAAGCTTAAATTTAGTTCTGTTGTTATTAACCTGTCAGTTTTGGTCTCTTTTTCATATTTCATAGAATGTCAAAGATCATTATCCCAGACACTTTGGGGTAGGGAACACTTTTGTCCTCTGAGTCCACAATGGGATCGCTCTTGTGTTCTGTGTTTAGCTGCAGTCCTATTCCAGCTCTGTTCTCTGGTCTAATCTTTCTTTGAAGTTTTGCAGCATGTGTCAGGTACTTCTCCACTTCTGGGTACCATTCCTGGTGTACCAGAGCCTCCATTAGGTCACAGCTCTGTGGCAAAGCCTGAAAACGACTCCTGTACCCATATTATCAACTATTGTTTTNAAAGCACCAAGGCCTGAATCTTGATGATTTTTAAGAAAATTGTTGTTTTGGTTTGTTTCACTCCCATCCTTTATAAATGAGGTGTGAATTTCTAGGAAAATAGGGGAAGGAAATACTGCAGAAAGAATGATGTATAAAGAAAAGAATCCCTGAGGATTTGTGCATAGACAAGGGTTGATGGANGAAGGAGAGACATTTCCATCAGGGCTACAGCTACTAAAAAGGTGCACATGCTCCTGTAAACAAACAACCCTACTAAATCTCACTGGTCAGAAACACACACACAGGGAAGGAGGGCTCATTGAAATAAAGAAGTGGATTAATGGGAATGGGAAAGGGACAAGAGAGGTATGGAGGAGGGGTAAATATGATCTACTATTTACATGTATGTTATAAGGAAACCCATTATTATGTTTAATATATGCTAACAAAACATTAAAATAAATATGGTTTAATGAAAAGTTTTAAGAATTATTAAGTTCATGTTTCTCGAGGCTTGGAAGTTTAAGGGCGTGGTGTTAGCATGTAGTAAAAGCCTTTGTCATAATATGGAGGAACTAAGAGTGTGAGGTAGGNGTCACCCCACCGAGAACTTAGGTCTCCCATGAAGGGAGACTTGGAACCGAAGAGAGGTAAGTGCATGCTGTCCCTGGTTTCCCAGTCTTCCTTTCTGGAGACAATCAGACGAGACAGGGAGTCATGTCAAGCAGGAACTCATTTATTAAAAGTCAGCAAACCCTTTTTAAAGCATAAAATCACAAGGCTGGGAGGGATTGATGCCCTAACGGGCCAATCAGCTTAAAGGTCACCCAATCACACACCTGATCCATATCATCCACAAAGCTGTCGCAAGGGGGATCATGTGTTGGCATTATCTCTCCTAATTTGAAGCCTCAACTGCATTCCCCTGCAAACAACCTGGGTTTCTCCCTCCCGGTCTCCACTGGCACATGGCTCCACAAACCCCCACATCAGAGAGGGCCACTCTCATAACAGATCCCTTTTCAAGGAATCTTTAAATTCATATTCGTCCCACAAAGTAGAACATTTATTACATCTCAATAATCCCCAAAGTCTTAACTCATTCCAGTGCTCAGTTATAGGTGAGACTGAAAACATGATGCCTCCTGAGGCAAATTTCTCCAGCTGTTAGCCTGTGAAATAAAAACAAGTTACATCTACTTACAAAATGCAGTGCTGGGCAGACATGAGGTAGATATTTCTTTTCCAAAGGTAGACACAGGCAAAAAGAAAGGAGTGGCTGGACCAAATAGACCAGCAAGAAAACACCTTAAAATCATCACAGGGAGATGCTACTTATTATAGTCTANTGGTAGAATACTTGCTTATCATGTACAATGTCACAATTCAGTCCCCAGCACCACAGAAACAAAAACTCCAACACATATCCACAGATAGGGGAAGAGAGGAGGGCACTGTGAAACAGGAGATAACGAGTCAGGCAAAATGTATGCCAACTCCTTCCTACTCTCAACAGTTAGGCCTTTATAACCAGGCCAAGCGTAGCTGCTTAGCTTGTTTCTAGTTGGGATGTCTCCTGGGAGGCTCATCTGTCCATACACCAGTCAAACACAGGTCTCACAGGTGAAACAAATGGCACTTAAAATCTGTATTCAGGGCTGGGCACTATATGTGGTATGCCTAGATGTGCAGGATAGAGAGAAGTTCTACTCCAGNAGGGAAGACTGTAGTTTAAAATTGCTCAAGATGGACTTGCTTCTTTTTGTTGATTTATTTATATGCACTCAATTTGTAGTTGCCTTTAGGCTGCTGTCCAAGCCTGTCTTCCACTATTTATATGTCTGTCTACAGCTAGTTCTTTAGACATAATGGAGAACTTTTATGAAATAGCTAGTACCTATGAAATCTTCCTCCCGCCCCCCCAGACACGGTTCTTTATATAATAGCACTGGCTGTCCTGGAAATCACTATGTAGACCAACTGTGACACTGGACATAGATTGAGCATAGGAGACTTCAAAGCCTGCCTCCATGTGACACACTTCCTCCAACAGGGCCACATACCCACTCCAACAAGACTACACCTCCTAATAGTGTCACTCCTCCCTATGGGTACCATTTTCTTTCAAACCACCACAATCATGGTTAGGCAATTTTGATTCTGATCTACTTAAATCTGAAACTGCAAATAGTGAGATACATTCCCTTCTTATCTTCATCTTTTATGCTATTGAGCTAGAGGAGCAGGCAGTAATATTATTTTTCAAGAAAGAATGGGGCTAAGTCTTTTGCTTCTCAGAAGTCCATGACCTCAAACTTCCCTACCAAAACTCCAGTATGTATTGATAATTTGCCTTTTACTGGCTTTTGGTTTTTTGAAGTCCTGAGGATCAAACCCAAGGCGTCACACATACTAAGTAAGTTTTTTACCACAGAGCTACACTTCCAGCCCCAGTCTTTTCTTTAAGTATTCTGATTTCATATGATAAGCTCCAATGGCTACCGACTGATGAGAGGCGAGCAGACACCATAACAGATTGCTCAGTCTTCTCTCAGAGATCAGGCCTCAATTTCACTTTCCTGAGACTGAGCAAGCAGTTTCTGAAAGAACCTCAAACAAAGGGTGCCCCTGACCACAGGGACAAGTGAGATAGGACGAACCAAGCCTGGGCTACTGAGCCAGCCCCCACAGTCAGTACATACTAGGCCAGCCAGCCTCCATAGCAGCTCAAGGACAAAGCCTGGGACTTGTCCAGGCTTGCCCCNAAATGGAAAAGCTGTAGCCTCAATCAGTCCATGACTAGCCCTAGCCAATTAGAACATACTCATATGATTGCCTTCTGCTTAAGTCAATCATATCAAAAGTGACCTAACTGCCATAGGAACTCCCCTTGGCTGTGCTTAAAAGAAGCCTATACGTCCCTCTCAGGGTTTTCACCATTTTGCCATTGTGTGGGATGGCAAGGCCCTATCATGCTGGAATAAAAATGCTCTTGCTGATTGCATACATGGATGGTGGTCTTGGTGGAACTTCTCCAGGACCCTAACAGCTGACATTTATAATTATAACTTATAGGGCATCCACAGAGTTAGCAAAATGATCAGCAAAAATATGAAATTTCTTTCACTCCAGGAATATTCATACTTTCTTAAGGTAATGATATATTTCACAGTTACCTACAATATGGAATTGCAAATATATGTTATACTGACAGTCTGAAGATTAAGCTTGGTGTTTACCACTACAACAAAAAGCAATCCAGAATGCTGTTTTTTAACNCTCATTATAGCTGGCTTGCATGGTGTTACCCCTAAGGGAAAAGCTGATGAGGATCTGCTATGCTCACTTACAGAAAGAAAGGGGTAAATATGCTTATAGAGCAACAAAACAACCTTGAGGTTGGAGTTGGGTGAGTGTCACTCTTTAACCCTATGACTGAGGGCTGTTATCCTCTCTGAGTCCCTCTTCTTCCTCCCATCTCCTCATTTGTGAAATAGAATAATAATACCTACTTTGCATGGTCAAAGTGGTGATATATTCTGTACCCCAATAAAGCTTACCTGGGAATTAGAGGACAGAGCCAGCCACTAAATAAAACATAGAGGTCAGGCATACACCTTTAATCCTATCATTCAGGAGGCAGAGATCTGTCTGGATCTCCGTGAGTTCAAGGCCACACTGGGCTACATGAGAGAAACACAACTAGGCAGTGGTGACACATACCTTTAATTCCAGGAAGTAATATGGCAGGATACAGAAAGGTATATAAAGCATGAGGAAATAGGAGCTCGCTCTCTTGAGCCTGAGGATTTCATAGAGGTAAGCTAGTGGCTGGCCGTTCTGCTTCTCTGATCTTTCAGCTTTCACCCCAATATCTAGCTCTGGGTTTTTTATTATAAGACCTTTTAAGATTCAGGCTACATCCGTTGCCCAACATTTGTGGCACAAATTCATGAAAAGCTGCTTGCCTGTGGNCTTGCAGGCCTCAGCTCAGTCCTGATCTGCATGCAGTCAGAGTCTCCACCCATGTGGACCAGAGTCCCTAACCAGCTGGATCCAGATGGCTAGATCTTTCACTTTTTCTCTCCTGGTGGATTGTGGGCTCTCCCTGGAGCCCTATCTTGGGCTGCTGCCATACTAGGTAGCTGTCCTGAAACCCACTTGGTTTCTACTATTCTCCATAGTCGGCAGAGGTGGTGAGTCAATTAAGATTTCTTAAAGGGAGAAATTAGTTAAAAGAGAATTTTTTCCCACATTAAAATATGGGATACATTTTTACAACAGAGGGTGTTTGGTCTCTGTTTGATAACACATTAGGCAGTCTGAAAATGGAACAATTAAATGAGAGAATAGATGTAATGTCAATTACAAATATTATTTGTTTGATCATTTCTATCATTAAAAAAGTTGGTTAATGTGAGTGCTAAGATAAAANNTTTAGAAAAANTTTTTAAAACAGATCATAGAGAAATTCAGACCCANACGGAGGAATTTACCAGTCTCAGTATTTCATTATACGGTTACAGAGAAATAGCCTAAGGTTTTCAAACAGACAACCTTAATCTATCCAGTAACCTTACAGGACCTGTCAAATGATCAAGGCTATGTATGAGCTGATTGGACTCCTGTGCAAATGTTGTTAGATTTGAGGAGATTCAAAGAAGCTATAATGTCATATGGTATGTATTCTCCATTCACAAAGCAAATGTTAAACTCATGGTCAACTTGTAATAGAATTATCCCTCAAGACNGGAAAGATTTGGTTACAGTGGTCTTAGAGCTGGTCCCCAGTTACAATGGAGGACCTGGTGGAAAGATGAGGCTAGGATCACTGAACAATGATGTAGGGCTAGTGGTATGGAAATTTCTCAAGATCAACTCATTGGAGAAGGCAATTACACTGATATACAAAGACAATCTTTATATGATGAACACACCCTAATTGTATGCTGCATGGCAGCCTTGAATGCTTGGGACAGAATTGAAGATGTAGGAAAGAAAATTGAGTCATTTACAAAAGTTATACAAGGCCCAAAAGAAACCTTCACTGGTTTCTTACAAAGGCTGTCTTCAGCAGTAAATAGAATGATACCGAATTCAGAAGCTAGACAGATAATAATTGAATCTCTAGATTTAAAAATGCTAATGCACAATGCAAAAGAATAATTAGGCCATTAAAGGCAAGATCAGCATTCCAGGAGGAATGGATCTGAGATACAATAAATACTGAATCTCATGACCATGATGATGCTTGGATAAGAGAGGTGATTTCCAGAGCTTTGAAGAAAAATATATCAGGTGTTTTAACTGTGGTAAATAAGGTCATCTAAAAACGGACTGTAAACAGGGCATTCCTAGAAACAATAATTCTTCAACAGAATGCCCCTCCCCCCTGAATTATGCAGAATGTGTGGTAAAGGCAAACACTGAACTAAGGAAGGTAAATCAACAAGGGACAGACAAGGTCATCCTTTGCCTTTGCTTTCAGGAAACTCACTGAGGGGCTTCTCACAGGCCACCATGACAAATTCAGTTCAGTCCTTTCCTGCCATCATAGAAGAAATGCCTTGTCAGAGTAATTAAAGAACCTAATGCCTATTGTAAAAAACCTTACTGCTCAGGGTGATGGAACAGCTAAGAAGAGAGAACAAAAAATTCAGGAGAAACCATAAAGTGAATTTTTGGGCAAACTTCTATAAATGAACAAAGATCAAAATTAAAAATATGAAAAAATGACNTTCTCATTGAAGGTCTTGTAGACACAGGTGTGGACAATAACAATAATTGCACCAGAATCTTGGCATCCAAATTTGACCTCTTCAGGAGGTAAATATTCAGCTTTTAGGGATTGGAACATTATCTCAAGTGAAACAGTGTGAGATGGGTTGAATATATAGGGCCAGAAAGACAGAGAGGAAAACTAAAGCCATATGTGGCTAATACACCTATGAATCTATGACGACATGATTTATTACAACAATGGAATACCCAGGTTAACATTCCTCCAATCTCAGAAACAAACCATAAACTAACATGTTTCTGAGAAAAATATTAGAAGGTATTATAAAGAACAGTCACCAGCCATCCAGATTGTACAACAACAGCACACAACAGCAGCTGATCTTTCAAAGATATTAACGGACCTACCTTTAAAATGGTTAACAGACAAGCCTGTATGGGTTCAGCAATGGCCTTTAACAAAAGAGAAATTACAGGCCTTAGAACAGCTGATACAAGAGCAGTTAAATGCTCAGCATATTGAAGAATCAACCAGCCCTTAGAGTCCTCCTGTATTTGTTATTAAAAAGAAATCTTGTAAATGGTAACAGACTTAAGAGCAATTAACAAGGTAATTCAGCCAATGGGCTCTCTACAATCTGGAATTCCTTTGCTTACTCTGTTACCTAAAGGATGGCCTCTTATAGTTATTGATTTAAAAGACTATTTATTCTCAATGCCCTTACAAGAAAAAGACAGAGAAAGATTTGCCTTCATGGTACATACTTATAATAATTCCCAGCCAGTCAAGAGATATCAATGGAAGGTTNTCCCACAGGGAATGTTAAATAGCCCAACCCTGTGTCAATATTTTGTATGACAGCCATTGGAAATAATATGTAAACAATTTCCTAAATCTATAATTTATCATTACATGGATGATATTTTACTAGCTGATTCAAATGTGAATACTTTAGAAAGAATGTTTGAAGAAGAAAATTTTGCCTCATTGGGGATTACAAATTGCTCCTGAAAAGATACAAAAAAAAGGGGGGCAAGCACATAGACACTTTGAGTCTTAAGGGGCTCTCCCTGAGCCACACCCCAGGGGGAGGTCCTAGCCAGGTGTGGCAGTTACCTGTTGCCACTGTAGGGGCAGTGTTAAAAGGTCAAAACAAAAACAGCTATCCACTACAAATTATTTAGGAAATAAAATAGGTCTACAAAAAATTAGACCTCAGAAGGTGCAAATTAGGAGAGATCGGTTACAGACTCTTAATGGCTTTCAAAGATTATTCGGAGACATTTTCAGACTATGGACTGCCATGGGGTAAAAAAATGACGAACTGAGTAATTTGTTCAAAACTTTAGAGGGTGACAAGGAGTTAAATGGTCCAAGAGAACTATCAGCTGAAGATGAGAAAGAATTGGCTTTGGTGGAAAAGAAAATATAGGATGGACATGTGGATCGTGTGGATCCAAAACTTGACTGCATTTTGGTTATTTTACCCTCTAAGCATTCTTCTACAGGAATTTTAATGCAGAGGGAAGATATTATATTGGAATGGATATTTCTACTAAATAAACAGAGTAAAAAAATTAAAAACATGTGAAAAAGATCTCTGAGCTGATTTTAAAAGGAAAGTTGGGACTTCATCAATTAGCAGGAATAGACCCAGGAGAAATTGTAGTGCCTTTAACTAAGGATGACATTGACAAATTATGGACAGAAAGTGAACCTTGGCAAAGAGCTTGCAGTAATTTTTTGGGAGAGATAAACAACAAATATCCCAAAAGTGATAGAATTAAACTTATAAAGGTAACTGGATCCTGCCTTGCATTGTACAGGAAATTCCAAAATCTGGAGTCCCCACATTTTATACAGACTCAAACAAACAAGGAAAGGCAGGTTACAAATCAGAAAATTTAAATACAGTGTTTCAAAGTCATTATAATTCTGTCCAAAAATCGGAATTATATGCCATTCTGATGGTATTAATGGATTTTTCAGAACCTCTCAATATAATTACTAACTCTCAGTATGCTGAAAGAGTCATCCTTCATATTGAAACTGCTGAATTTATCCCTGATGAGTCTGAATTAACTTCATTATTTATTCAGTTACAAGAAATAATCAGGAATAGAATTCATCCCTTATATATAACTCACATCTGATTCCATAATGTGTCTGCCTGGTCTACTAGCACAAGGAAATGATGAGATCAATCAACTATTGATAGGAAATGTGCTGGAGGCCTCAGAATTTCATAAAAAAACATCTTGTCAATAGTAAGGGTTTACAAAGGAATTTTTCCATAACCTGGCAACAAACCAAGGAAATTATAANAATGTCCTACTTGTTCTTTATACAACCAAACTCCACTACCAGCAGGATGTAACCTAAAGGGTACTCAGAGGAATGAAATCTGGCAGATGGATGTGTTTCATTTTGTAGAATTTGGAAAACTGAAATATGTACACCACACTATTGATACCTATTTAGGATTTCAATGGGCAACTGCTCTGAGTTCTGAAAAGGCTGATTCTGTAATCACACATTTGCTAGAAGTTATGGTTATCATGGGTACAAATTAAAACTGTTAATGCTCCAGCATATGTCTCTAGTAAAATGAAACAGCTTTTTTGCTTATTACAATATAAAGCATATTACAGGTATACCACACAATCCTACAGGCCAAGCAGTCACAGAAAAATCAAATCGAACTCTAAAGGATATGCTAAATAAACAGAAAAGGGTAACAGAAACCCCCAGAAATAGATTACATAATGCTCTATTAACTTTGAATTTTCTCAATGCTAATGAGAAAGGAACAACAGCTGTGGAGAGACATTGGGTAATAGAAAAAACTACAGAATTAAATCAGCCTATATACTTTAAAGATGCACTGACCTCAGAATGGAAACCAGGATCTGTATTACATTGGGGACGTTTTGCTTTTGTTTCTACAGGAGAATCCAACTTTTTTTTGATACCATCAAAGTTGATAAAGGTTCAATTTGAACAAGAGAGACCTGTTAATTAGAAGAGGTGATAGTTCATTAACCAACATGACCATTCAATTTAAACTAACCTATACCACTAACAAATGTTTTTCATTTAATCAGATATAACTTGCCAAAAAGGAACCTCTCCAAAGTTAGAATTGGGGAGGCATTTTTGTTTTTGTCTTTCAGGAGAATGAAGGCTAAGGAATCTGAAGAACACTGGACAAATGAGACATCTGAAGAAAAAGAATAAATCATCCACAAAAAAATGTNCCAAGAAAAAAAGTAAATTGGCCTATGGGTATATCATATATCTAACATGATAAGATTTCATAAGTTTTCCTAAATGTTTGTTTCTGCTCTTCTCTATAGACATATAATGCACATGGTCTTTATGTAGTCCCAATTCAATTAAAAATTAAAGCTGGCTTTGGAGTTGGAGTGTGGTGCTCTCCTTCTCTAAACCCAAGCATGCTTGTTAAAAAGAAATGAAAAATCTCTGTATCATATCAGAAGAGCCACCTGATATGGGACAGAAGAAAAAACCAAAATTAAGGGACTATTCTANTGCCACTAATCTCAATTCTTTGGTTCTATTTTGATTCTTTAAAACTTTTCTTAAGGTATAAATTTTATATCAAAATTTATGAGATATATATATTAACTTTTCTCATGATGTTAATGGTTATATAGAGCACTAACTAATTCTAGAAAAAAGGCTTCATCTAGCTTCCTGTACATGATTTTGGGTTTGAGTCTCTATCAGTTTTTTGCAGAGAACCATGATCACACCTAACAGTGACTTTGAGGTCTCCAAAAAGATGATGGGACCCCACAGTGACAATTCCATCGGACGATGANAATACCACTAATATTGGGGACTAGGGGTTCCACCTCCTTGATAGTCCCCTCCGAGGGCCTGGGAAGAATCTACAACCAGCTGATAATTTAATCTTTGGTGAAAGGAAATGAATCTATATACACAAAACTCCTTTATTATTCTGTGTCAGTTCTCTCTCTACATTTATCTGCTGTCCCCTCTAAGTTTTATCTTAATTCTCTCATCTTAGTTCTGCCTCATCTAGTTTCTCATCCATCTAGTTCCTTCACATCTTAGCTTCTCTACCATCTCTTCTTTCTCATCTTGTTCTTCCCCATCTGGCTCTCCTTCATCTTCCATCTCATTCCTCATACTCTTTTCTAACCCTGCAATCTAGTTCTCCCCCATCTCGGTTCATTCCTCTCCAGTTCTTACCCATCTAGTTTTTCCATTTTCTCTTCTCTTCTCTTCTCTTCTCTTCTCTTCTCTT
>LZPO01055261.1:101438-116072 GCA_001675575.1 Neotoma lepida
GCCTGCCTCTGACTCCTGAGTGCTGGGATTAAAGGTGTGCACCACCACTGCCCAACTTACTGTTGAACCCCACTAACCTTTTAAAGGAGAGGTAACATCAATGTGCCTTAAACCAGTCAGTAAAATATAGAAAGAGAAGGAACACCATAAGATATATTGTATGAACATTACCTTGATGCTAAAACTGGCTTAGGACAAAACAACAACAAAATTTATAGAAAAAATCCTTAATAAACATAAATGAAAAGCCATATCAGTGAACTCAAGGTTTAGTGAGAAATTCTGACTATATGAACAAGGTAGAAGAGTAGTCAATGATGACTCCCAACTGTTTGGTTGAAACCTGCAGCTTGTTCCTGCAGGGTCCGAGAAGCCCCATNTCTTTCTCTCTAAACCCTTCCCTCTCAGAGAATCTCCAAAAAGCCCAGTTCTGCATTCTGGCAGCTGTAGTAGCTCCTCCCCTGAAGTTGCCCCGCACTAAAGTGTTCAGTTTTTGACCATACTTGGGAACAAACCCAGCTTGAGACACATCATCACCCCCTGCCTATAGGCTATATAACCTCTTTGCTTTAGTTTTGGTACATGACTTCTCCTGCCTCCATCTCTGAGACTNGAGAAATCACCCGCGGGTTTAAATAAAGTTGTTCTTTTACTTTTTCAATTTGGCTTGATCTGGTTTACTGAATCAGTGGAGAAACCTATTATCATGATACAGAAAGTCTATTACCAATGTCACCTTTGGGCCTTGTAGGGGAAAGGGGCTGGCTAAAGTAGCTGCCCCTGGCTCTGGAGCTCAGCAGGGAAAGAAACANGGCCTGGGTTTGGGACCTGAGCCAGAGAAATGAACACTTTGTCCCCAAACCCAGAACTAAAGAAACATTCCCTGACTCTGAAACCAGTACCAAAGTAACACTCTTGGTCCCTAGAGTCAGAGTCAGTGAAAGATATGTGCCCTGGACTTAGAATTAGTGTCCAAAAGCTAAGTAAGGCCAGTGAAAGAAACACAGTTTGGCTCTGACATCAGGGCCATCTTTGCCCCTAGCCCACAAAACTGACCAATCCCAGGGCAGGAAAAAACTAGCCAATCCCTGTTGACTCCACCTCCAAGTCATCCTATATAAACTGTCCTGCCTGGGCAGTTGTGAGCTGTTCTCTCCAACCTGATAGAGGCAGCTACTCTCCTGGACTCCTCCTTCCCAAATAAATCTCTTTCTCAAAAGTTTTGGGTGTGAAGATCTTCATTCACTGGCAACACAGAAGATCTTTGCTGAGATGTCCCACAGTGGACTGAGCAAGGGAGAGCTGAGTAACACTTTGCTCTGGTGGTAGAGGAGATTGCTACATTTCTGCAGGGGTTTCCCCTTTTGCAGAATGAAGCAAGAAGTAACACCTTAGGCCAGAGAAGCAGAGCTCTGCTAGGAAGCCCCCTTAAGTGGGGGCTGAGCAAAGCTCAGCTGTAGCGGCTTTCCAGGAGGGAAGCAGGATTGCTATATCCTGTGGGGAGACCATCCCCCATCACACCAGGTATAGCCTGACTCTCCCGAACTGTCAGGACACCCTTCCCTGCTGAAGCAGTTCCAGGCCTGACTCTCCTGAGCAGTCAGAATAACTTCCCCTCTAAGGCTGGGCTGTTTCTTTGCAGCCACAGCGTTCAGAGCTGTTGTCCGGATACCTTGCCCTCCAGGGCTGGACTGTTTCTTTGCAGCCCCAGCCCTCAGAGCCCACAGAGTTGCAACTTTGTTGCTTACATTTTGGTGCCGAAACCCGGTACCAAGCCTACAGAGTTGCAAAAGTTGCTTACAGGCCTCCATACATAAGCATGTGCTACACCCACACATAGACACGTACATTCTCCCACCAAAAATATGCATATCATACACAGACAAAAATGGAAAAAGAATTTAAAATGAAAGTACAAATGCCCACTAAATATTTGAAATAAAAATGCTCACTACCCTTAGCTTTCAGAGAAATCTAAACTATGCTGAGATTCCATCTGTTCTAGTTTCCTTTACTGTGATAATGGAACCCGCATTTCCAGAGGGTGATGGGGAAGGCATGGCAGCAGAGGCAGCAGCTATCACATTGCATTACAGCTTAGAAGCGGGGAGATGAGGACGTGGATCAGGCTACAAAACCTCAAGAGGCTACCCCCCAGTGATGTACTTCTACCTGGAGGTTCTACTACCTAAGGTTCCACAACCTTGTCAGACAGCAAGACCAGCTGGGTGACTAGGTGTTTAAACATCAACACTGTAAATTTAGCGTAGTAATAGTCTCTGCCTCACAGAAAAGAGCTTGCTAGGGGCCTGCAAGGTGGCTCAGCAGATAAAATCACTTGCAGGGCAAGCCTGACCCTCTGAGTTCCACCCCCAGAATTCATGTAAAGGTTTCTACATGGAGACAACGGTCTGCAAAAAGTTGTCTTCTGACCTCCACATGTATGCGGTAGCATGCGCTCACCCCCTCCCCATAATAATAAATAATAAAAATTTGTAATTTAAAAGTGCTTACTAATTCTAGTTTCATTAAAGTGTCTGTGGATAAGGGGGCACCCAAGAACGTGAAAAAGCAGATTGTCTGTCTAGGTAGAGCTCTAAGATGTACTGAGAGACTGGGAGGCAAACAACATTAAATCCTGCTAACAGAATGTAAGATTAGGTTTGTCAAGTGTGTCTCTTTCAGTAGCGACCTCGCCAAAGGTATTTCTCTAGATTGGGATAAACAAGGCTATAAACAATGGAACAGTAACAGGCCCAACATACATCCTTCCTTCACCCTTCCTGTTCCTCCCGTAGTACGTCTTCCCGATGAATTCCAACCGCCTCGGGACACAGGTTACATTCATTTTGTCGTGTGTGCCTTGCACATCGTTTCTACTAACCTCGCGATTCGGATTATTTGGTGTGAACTGGAGCGGGAGCTGAAGGGGCAAGGGATTGGGGGTTCTAGGCCCAGAGGCAGCATCCTTCCAGGACAGCTTCAGAGGCTGTAATTCCCATCGCTGCCACACGGTGGGGCCAGCCTCTTGCTCGGAGGCCCGGAGTCACGACCCGGAAGTACTTCTCCAGCTCCTCCGCAGCGGACATGGCAGCCGCTGTGGTGTGCCGAACGCTGTTGCCCGTGGCCCGACGGCGGCTGTGGGGATTTGCCCCAAGGCTCCCACTCCGCGGCGCCGCTGCTCAGGTGAGCCTTGCTCGGCCGCGCCCGGGCGGATCCCGCTGCGGCCTGGTAGGCCGGGCTCCGGATCCCAACCCCGGGGCGCAGGCGGCCAGGCCGCAGAAGGGGGCGGGGCGGCTGCGGGGCTGAGGACGGNGCAGGCACTGACCCCAGAAAACTTAGTGTGTGCAAATTGGAGGAAATCAGTGAGGAATGCTACCCGTTTTTCTGCTTATGACAGGCTTCATCCTCAGTTGAGCAAAATTTTATCCCTGCGTTTTTATTTGAAAGCTTCCTTACTCCAAAGGGTGTGTGTGTGTGTGTGTGTGTGTGTGTGTGTGTGTGTGTGTGTGTGTGTATCAATGTTGTAGTCAGGCTGCTCTCAAAGGGATATGGGACTTTGTGCTTGTGTGTGTACCTGTGTGTGTTTTATTACTACTGTTGTTGTAGTCGGGTTGTTCTTACCCAAAAAAAGGAGACCAGGATGAGCTCTTCACGAATGTGAAATTTTTATTGAGCCACAGAGACTGGGCCTGGGGCGTGCAGATTTGTGACTACATGTCTAAAGAGGCGGTCAAGCTGAGTGAGCAGGGGGCTTATACAGGTAAAGCCCACAACTTTGGTACATCTCATTGGCAGCTGTGATGTCTGTTAGCAAGCATGACAGGATATGAACTTTTTTTTTTCTGAGACAAGGTTTCCCTGTGTAGTCCTGGCCGACCTGGAACTCACTCTGTAGACCAAGCTGGCCTTGAACTCACAGAGATCCACCTGCTTCTGCCTCCCAAGTGCTGGGATTGAAGGTGTGCTCCACCAGCACCTGGCCCAGGATATGAACTTTTAATAAGAATAGGGCAATATGTCACCATGGTAGTTCTGTTTGATCAGGGAGCCGAAAGCCTTGTGGTTACAGAAGCAGAACAATACAGGTTAGCAAAAGTTCCTTAACTGTTTTAGAATTTCTATCGTGATGAAACATCATGACCATGGCAACTCTTAAAAAAGGAAAACATATTAATTGGGGCTGGTTTACAGTTCAGAGATTAAATCTATTGTCCTCATGGCAGGGAGCAAGGTGGCATGCAGGTAGACATGGTGCCAGGGAAGTAGCTGACAGTCCTACGTCTGGATTGGCAGGCAACAGGAAGAGAGGGACACTGGGCCTGGCTTGAGCAGTTAAAACTTNAAGGCCCAGTGCCAAGGCCCAGTGATAGACTTCCTCTAACAAGGCCTTCTAGTAGTTCCTTTCNCTGGTGACGAAACTTTCAAATCTGTGAGTCTACGGGGGCCATTCGTATTCAAACCACTACAGTACTGTACATGCCTGCTGATTAAGCTGACCTCAGTTTTTTGGGTCAGGACTTAGCAAATATGTTTTTCTTATTTCAATATGAAAAGAAAAAGCTGCTGAAAGGTGAAGCATCTCCAGTCAAACCAGTTGGCCAAAGTGTGTTCGGGACATCTGTTCCTGTGTCTGTCCGGTTTCTACCCACATTTCCTTTTGTGAAGTCATTTGTATATTTTTATTTCAGTTTCTTTTTTTGATAATGAATATGAAACATTTGTAAGAGAGGTACTTAAATCAGGTCTGTTTCTGGGTAATGGTAGTAACTGCTCATGTTCCTGGGCTTATTTTCAGTAGTATTGCTTGTTTGAGAGAACAGTTGATTAAGGAACATTTCCTAGGCTAGCGNTAGATCCCAGTGGAACCAAAGTTGAGAGCGTTTTGTTTCTCCATGCTCTATGACACCAAGTCATCTCCCCTCCTGCCCCCAGACACGCACACACTTACACCCTTGCCCGGTCTAGGAAAGTGTTTTATGGAATGAGTCTGAGGTTTTTTCTAGGGTAGTAATGTTTGCTCTCTTTTCTTCCCCCTGTGCCCATCAGCCATTGTGTTTTGGAGGGAACAGACTAAGAAGCACACAGGTTGCTACACAAGTTGTTCTGAATGTTCCTGAGACACAAGTAACATGTTTGGAAAATGGACTCAGAGTAGCTTCTGAAAACTCTGGGCTCTCAACGTGCACAGTAAGTGACTGCAACAACCTTTAGCCACATGGTGCCTCACTGGGGAGGGAGCGACTCAGCCAGAGCTCTTTGGTTGGCTGGAGGTTGATTGATTATTTTGCCTTGGCAAGTTTCTCTGAGCTTGAACCTTTAGGTGCATATGAACCTCTCTCACTGTTTACATCTGTTTTTGTTGACAGAGCATGTTTGTGGGGCTATTCCATTTTCCCGTATACAGGACTGTACCCGGCTTTTTCTTTTGGGCCAACAGCTCCCAAATCATGACACAGAGACTTAGTAGTTTTAAATGCTCAGCCTAGCCTAGGCACATTTCTGGCTAGTTCTTTTAACTTAACCTGTTTCTCTTTATCTACTGTTTGCTTCGGGNCTTTCTACCTTTCTTACTTCTGTATATTTTACTTTCACTGTGTCTCTGTCTCCCTGGCATCTGCCTGGCTTCTTGCCCCAGGCATGTCTCTTGTTCTCACCTCCTCTCATTCTTCCCGTTCTTCTTAGCCTAGATTTCTCCTCCTATTTATTATTTCTGCCGCTAGCCCCTCCTATCCTTTCTCTGCTGAGCTAATGGCTGTTCAGCTCTTTATTAGACCAATCAGGTGCCTTAGATGCAACACATCTTTACATAATTAAACAAATGCAGCATAAACAAATGTAACACACCTTTACACAGTTAAAGTAATATTCTGCAATATAAACCAATGTCTAGTTAATTTATAATATTCCATAACACAGTACTAAAAACTCATCTCACCTATTTTACTGACAAGTTGAGAGAAGGTAAATGGTTGTGTCTGAGACTATAAAGCTTATACATGAATTTGAACCTGACTTTCTGACAGTTCCTGATGTTTATGCCACAGCTATTAATTGGATGTACTAATGAGCTTTGTTAAGAATTTGAGTCCAATATTTGTTTGTTTGTTTGGTTGGTTGGTTGGTTTTTCCAGACAGGGTTTCTCTGTGTAGCCCAGGAACAGACTGGCCTTGAATTCAGAGATCTGCCTGCCTCTGCCTCTGCCTCCTGAGTGCTTGGATTAAAGATGTGTTCCACCACTGTCCCATATTTGTATCAGTTGCCTGTAGCCTGGTGGTGAAAATTTCAAGTTCCAGGTTATATGAATGAACTGTCAATTCCTTGTGGTCAACGAAAACTTAAGTGGTAAGATTGGAAAACATTTGCCAGAAAAAGGAACGAGATTACCTTCTGTTTCCAAAAACTGAATTTTATTATTTTTAGTGACATGTGTCTGTGTATGGGAATGTGCATGTGAATACAGGTGCTCAAGGAGGCCAGAAGAAGGCCTCATATACTGTGGAGCTGGAGTTATAGATGGCTGTGAACTGTCTAATTTGGTGCTGGGAACCGAACTCAGATCCTTTGTTAGAACACTGAACGCTATTAACTGCTGAGCCATCTCTCCAGCTGCAGGGAATGTGCCTCATTATTCTTTGATTTCATTAAGGTTGGACTATGGATTGATGCTGGAAGTCGATATGAAAATGAGAAGAATAATGGAACAGCTCACTTTCTTGAGCATATGGCTTTCAAGGCAAGTTGTGAGACTCTACTAAAATGCACTCTCTATGAAAGGAAGTCAGCATACAATACTGTATTTTAAGGACAAGAACTATTGCAATAACATGCCATGTGCTGTTTTTATTTTTCTAGTATTGTTTGTGAAATAATTACTGATAGCTGCTTTCTAACTTTGAAAGGGTTCTCTCTTGGGATACGGGGATACAAAAGCCATNTTTAATGGATATTTTTTGAAACCTAATATACTTTACAAACTTGTCCTTGCATGACTGGCATTGGCCTTTGTCGTATATTTGTTGTCTAATGTGTTTAGAGCAGATGAAGGATGGAAGGGAAGTGTGTCATAATGGTGTTTTTTCCTTTATTTCAAGGGCACCAAAAAGAGGTCCCAGTTAGACCTTGAACTTGAGATTGAAAATATGGGTGCTCATCTTAACGCCTATACCTCCAGAGAACAGACCGTGTATTATGCCAAAGCTTTCTCTAAAGATTTGCCAAGAGGTATTGTTATCTATACTGCAGAAAATACGGTTTCCATGAGGGTTTAGACATAATTTAGCACTGTAGTTTTTGTATATCTATCATAAAAAAGAGCCCAGAGGGCGCCTGCTCTTATTTCCCCTCCAAATACAGACTGAAGACATGTACAAGAAGGACTTTGCCTCACCGCAATAGAGTTTTCCAGAGTCTCACCTGTGAAGTGCAATGTTTTCAATCACTTTTCTTCCTAGTTTGATACAAAACTATGGATCCTGAGTAAGATTAACAAATGTTTACTTATACGATGATTATTCATGGTTATCTTAGCAAAATAGAAAATTTTATTTTGTAAAAATGAAACAATTGTTTTGACATGATAGCACAGCCTTTTGTATATAGTGCTTTGAATATGTTAATTACACCAAACATTTTTCCAGTGGAAGAATTAAAAACAAAATAGCATTCCAAAGCTAATTAATGAAATCATTAACTTTTATGTTTGCACAGTTGTAATCAATTTTATTACTCTAAAATTTTTGTTATTGTAAAGTTTCATCGCTGTCACTTGAGTAGTCATCTACACAAGTTCTGTTTGTAGCCAGTGATTGACATCAGTTGCTCTCCATGTTATTTTTTGAGCCAGATTTCTCATAGAACCTGGCCCACCCAGATTTGTCTGGACTGCTGGCAAGCATGTTTCATGGATGCTCCTGTCTCTGCACTGGATTATAGGTGCTCCTGGCTTCTTAAAATGTGGGTCTGGGGGATTGAACTCAGGTCCAGATGCTTGTGTGGCAAGCATGTTGGTGTTGAGTATCCCCACCACCGCCCAGTTCCCATCTGAGTTTTATTGGTAATTATAAAAAATGAAATAGTTTCATGGTAATTTCTCCCATTTCATGATCATCTCAGTTTGAGCTTTCTCCAACAAGCCTGTTTTATCCTGTTCTTTGTATTTGAAGTTAATTGGCTCAGACAAGGCTCCATAAAGTGAACTGAAACAAGAAAGAGAAATTTATATTAAACAAAGCAATGAAACTTAGGGTTGTAAGTTTATTTTATCCTTAATAAAATTTATATTGCTATAGCAACAAGGGTATCATTTTTTGGAGATGTAATATTTCCCATAAAATTCACTTCACCTTTAGCTTTTTACCAAATTAGGACCTGAGCAGACACAGTTCTGTAAGCAGCTCCTGAGGGCAAATTTTGGGTTATAGTGATTTTTTTTCTTTGTTATAAAACGGCTTCATTGCTATGTGAATATGGTAGAAGTATTTCTACCCGTGTATCTATGTGCATACCTGTTTTCTCTCTAACAGATTATTTTCTATTTCATACTCTTTTTTGGGGGGAGGGGGCAGGGAGGTTCAAATCAGGGTTTCTCTGTGTAGCCCTGGCTGTCCTGGAACGAACTCTGTAGATCAGGCTGGCCTCTCAGAGAGATCCACCTGCCTCTGCCTTCCTAGTGCTGGAATTAAAGGCGTGTGCTACCACCACCAGGCTATTTCATACTTTTGTTTAGAAGCATCTGTATTAGCAGGCAGATTTCTGTGGATGTCTGACCTAGAATTAATATAACATTTAGGATTTTCCCCAAGGTCTTCTATACCACAGAGTTTCTATTTTACATTCATTTTAACGTGCTAATTAGGTTAAGTATTCTAATTAATTATTTTGAATGATGGTTAGTGTCATGGTTTCTGATGCTGGTTTGAGAGATTTTAATGCTTGTGTTTTTCCTGGTGTTTTAATTTCAATTAGCTGTAGAAATTCTTGCTGACATAATTCAGAACAGCACATTGGGAGAAGCAGAGATTGAACGTGAACGGGGAGTAATCCTTAGAGAGATGCAGGAAGTTGAAACCAACTTGCAAGAAGTTGTTTTTGATTATCTTCATGCCACAGCTTATCAGAACACTGCACTTGGACGGACAATCCTGGGACCAACTGAAAATATCAAGTGGGTATAGTTCTTACTTGAAAATTTTGCACAAAAATTATGACATATAATCAGAAAGTTATTTTTACCCTGATAATTTAAAATTGTGGCTGATTGTGCTGTAATGATACTCAGAAACTTGGGAACTAGAGAAGTAATGTTGGTCAATATGTCTTTCTTGATACAAAAGGCAGAACTTGCCGGGCAGTGGTGGCGCACGCCTTTAATCTCAGCACTCGGGAGGCAGAGGCAGGTGGATCTCTGTGGGTTCGAGGCCAGCCTGGGCTACCGAGTAAGTTCCAGGAAAGGCACCAAAGCTACACAGAGAAACCATGTCTTGAAAAAAAAAGAAAAAAAAAAAGGCAGAACTTTTTGCTACTTGTAGCCTCTATTTGTGACTGCTTTCAGCATTTAGAATGCCTTTAAGTTCTATTCATTTCAGATATATTGTGTGAGTGTCCATGCTTTTTACTTCCTTTTAAAGTTGCTTTGTTTTCAGGAGTGGTGGCCTATGAGACAGGAAGATTGCTGTGAGTTCTAGGTCAGCCTGGGCTGTGGAATAAGACCCTGTCTATAGAAAAGTGAAATAAGGAAATCTTGTTACTTATTCTGTTTACAGATCTATAAATCGTAAAGACTTAGTGGATTATATAACCACACATTATAAAGGACCAAGGATTGTGCTGGCTGCTGCTGGAGGTTAGTTACGTTTCTCTGACTGCCTTAGACATGCNTGTTGGATCCTTGTGGGACACATCCTGAAAGTGTTGAAATATGAGTATTAGGAGAATGAGGAACACTGGACCAGACTCCCTCTGTTTTCTTTTTAGTAGGTTTCATATACAGAAAACTTAATGATCCATTTAGTACATAAGTGTACATACACAGTGGAATTTTCTTAGAAGACAAAGGCTAATGAATGAAATGGGAGACAGTTGACTTGGAAGACAGTGTTGTATAATTAGAGAGTCTTGAGATTTTAGTTGAGAAATGGCTTCATCCTTAGTCAAGCCTGGAATAGATGTATCTATTCATGTGCTCAGTCATTCACTCAGTAAACCAACTAGTTCTGCAAAGGGGACGTACACAGGGAGCCATGAGAATGTGTAATGTAAATCAGAACATGTNGGTGGCATCAGATTTCCTTAGGGACATGTGAAGTCTGTGAATTTAAGACAGTTCACTTGAGATTCTGCTAGGTTTCCTGGCAGCCTGAATTTGGGGGTGCAATCATTTTAATGATTTACCCTTTTTCTCTTTCAATATTAGAGTACATTAAAGACAGATTAATTTTGTGGNTTTTTTTGTGAATTTAACTTTTCCCTTTTTAGGAATTATTACAAATTAAAATGAGTTGATCTAATCAGCTTTTGAGTTATATGTGTGGGTACTGAAGAAAAAGGTGAGGTTGGGTACTGGCCTTCAGTCATTGTGTGCACATTGTTTCTAAAATGGCTGGCATAGACAGGCCATAGATGCTAGGACCTGCCCTGGTGAGTTTGGGCTTCACTGCCATTATTAACAACATATGGACACAAATTTTATTTGGTCCATAGGTTCATTTGGACATTGCTGAAGTTGGAATATCCTAAAGTTAATGGTGTGCTCTAGATTGTTAGCATTTTGTCTTATTGAGTTATACATTTTTTTGTTGTTTTGCTATGTAGCCCAGGCTGGCCTTGCACTTGAAGCCATCCTCCTGCCTCAGTCTTCTGAGTGCTGGTACAGTGGAAGTCACCATGCCTGATGATTTATAAATGTTATAGCTTTTAAGAGTTGGTGTTTTAAATGCAATAGGCCAATTTAAAGCCTCTCCTGATCTTCTCTGATTTCCTGTCTCAGCTCCCGTTTAGTCCTTGATCATCAGGAGGAATAGCTGTAATATACCAAGTACATGTTTTCATCTTCACTTCCTCAAAAATAATTATAGGTCCCTTGCCTTTTAGATTGGTCTGTTAGAATAGGAACTGCACATCTGGCTTGTTTAACCAAGGCATTTACTAATTCTGAAGGCAAAAAAAATGATGGGCGAGATGGTCAGGTGTGAGGACCGTTTCATGGTTTCTCACTGTTCTCTGGCATCCTTGTCCTGCCATGATTTGTGTTCTTACCCTCTGGATTAATATCCAAGGTGACTTTCCTCCATGGCAATTCAAAAACTGTATTGTCATGTTTTACATCACAGGTTTGTTTCCTTGTGTTGGTTTTTTGAGATAGGGTTTCTCTCTGTAGCCCTAGCTGTTCTGGAACTCACTCTAGACCAGGCTGGCCTCAGACTCTGAGATCGGCCTGCCTCTGCCTTCAGACTGCTGGGATTAAAGGTGTGCACCACCACTGCTTGGCTACATCACAGATTTATTTGGAAACTATGGATATAAGCTGTGTTAATAGGTTTTCATTTAGAGAAATCTTTTTTATTTAATTTGTTTTTATGGGGGCTGGAGAGATTGCTCAGTGGTTAAGAGCATTGACTGTTCTTCCAGAGGACCCAGGTTCAATTCCCAGCACTGGCATGGCAGCTCACAACTCTCTATAACTCCATTTCCAGGGGACCTGACATCCTCACACAGACATATATGCAGGCAAAACACCAATGCACATAAAATAAAAATAAATTATTTAAAAAAATTGTTTTTATGTGTGTGTTATGTGTGCATGTGCCTAGTGCCTGCAGGGGTCATAAGAAGGCATTGGAGCACCTGGGTCTGGAGTTATAGATGCTTGTAAGCCATCATGTGGGTACTGGGAGCTGAACCTGGGTCCTCTGGAAAAGCAGCCAGTGCTCTTATTCTCTGAGCCATCTCTTCAGCCCCCATTTAAATAAATCTTAAAGGTAATATTTTTAAAGCCTTTGCATATACCTAGGTATGTGGTACATACTTAGAATTTCAGCATTCTGGAAGCTAAGGCAACAAGATTACAAGATTAAGGCCAGCCTGGGCTGCATAGCCAGGCTTGTCTCAAACACATAATCACAATATCTACAGTTTTAAGCTGATGTGTTCTAGGACTATACTGACTGACCGTGTTTGGGTCCCATGTTTGTAAGGAATTCCTTATAATAAGCGATTCTTCTGAGGTTTGGATGTCAAGCACATGGGAAAATAGGAATGTGTTCAAAATTTAGAATTGATTTTAGTTCCAGAGTTCTGATGGCAGAACTCAGAGAATGAAGCACATCTATGTATACAACTTGTAAAGACTGAGCTATATTTTTGTTCTTGCCTACTTAAAAGGTAACTTAAGAAATTGACTTTTTACTAGGGTGCACACTGAACTTTTCTAACAACATGATTTTCTGTAGAAACTGGGGTGTTTTTTTGTTTTTTTTTTTTTTTTTTTTTGTTTTTTTGGTTTTTTGAGACAAGGTTTCTCTATGTAGCTTTGGCGCCTTTCCTGGAACTCACTTGGCAGCCCAGGCTGGCCTCAAACTCACAGAGATCCGCCTGCCTCTGCCTCCCGAGTGCTGGGATTAAAGGCGTGCGCCACCACCGCCTGGNGAAACTGGGTGTTTTGAGAGTTGAAATTTTTAAAAATGTGATGAAAATTACAATTTCTCACTCTCTTGAACTGACTTGGTGTTCTTTGCCTAGAGATTTATACTCCTGGAAACCTATATGAAGTTGTAATGCCTAGAAAAGTCACAGAGACCAATAAAAAAATTCTAGCAGAACAACAACAACAAAAAAGTGGAGTTTTCAAGCTGTCTTCTTACCTTTATTTCTGAGTACATTATGTTGGTGAACACCAGCTGCTCAGGGAAAGCTTTGCAGCCCAGGTCTTACAAACCAAGGAAACTGGTCACTTTAAATGGCTTAGTGAATGCAAGTCCTTCATGTGTAATGTACTTCACATTATTCCATGTCAGTCTTCCTGTAAAGCATACTGCTGGCAGTTGGCTATCTTGAGTTGATTGTATTGTATTGTATTGCTGTTAGATACATAAGAAAATATTTTCCTTCAATTTAGGTGTTTGCCATGATGAACTGCTTGAGCTAGCAAAGTTTCATTTTGGTGACTCTTTGTGTGCACACAAAGGAGAAATACCAGCTCTGCCTCGCTGCAAATTCACTGGAAGTGAGGTAGGGCAAGCTCTTACTTAGAATTTGGCCTCTGGAAGTCTTACATTATACTTAAAAATGAGGATATAGGGCCTGAAGACATGGTTCAACAGCTGTCTCTTATACACATCTAGATGTGTATAAGAGAAAGGCACTTGCAGAGGACCATAGTTGGGTTCCTGCCACCTTTCTTTTGTAGCTCACAGCCACCTGGAACTCCAGTTCCAGGGAAGCTGACACTCTCTTTTGGCCTCTGTGATCTCCAAAACACACACACACACACACACACACACACACACACACACACACACGGGGAGAGAGAGAGATTAAAAGTCTTAAAAAATAGAGAGGAGTGTATGAAATCTGTTTCAGGCTGGAGAGTTAGCTCAAAGGGTAAAGGTGCTGGCTGCCAAGCTGGTAACCTAAGTTTGATACTGAGTTCAATCCTTAGGACTCACATGGTAGAAAGAACAGATTCCCATGGATTATCTTCTGACCTCAACATACTGCCCATGCCCCGCCCCCCCCAACCAAATAAAATGTAATTTTGTTTTAGTATGTGTATTTCTAGTAGGAAAAAGTGTAAACTGAAACACAGAAAGGGAAAAGAGTGGGCTCATTTGATTACATTCCTTCCTGTTCCATATTGGTGACTTGGTTTTCTTTCCAGAGGAAGTGGAGTATAAGAACAGTGTTCACATTTGCTCGTTTTTGTTCACATTTGCTGTGTTTTTCTTTTGCACGGTGCATATTTACATGTGCTAGGATATAAATGCAACCTTGTAATAAAAAAGACTGAATTTTGACTTTTGCATTGGGTATGTTCTTGGCTTCATTTCTGCCCCACAAGTACAGTTGTGGGGATTGCTATTAGAGCTAGAACTTGCAGAGGATCTACTTATTAGCTACAGTGTTATGCATCAAGCCTAGTTTGCCACATTATGATGTTCATAGTAGTAGTATGTGAAAAGAGGTCTGATATTGGCAGTTACAGATTTGTACCATTAGTACTGATTTAAATTGGATTAAAAAAATCATATTAGTAGACATAAAATATTAGTGAAATAAGGCAACTCCTTTTGACCAGGTGGTATTTCAAATGAGATGTTCTGGTCAAAGAAACTATTCTGTAACTTAGTTAAATTTTAAATTTTACTTAACTAGGTAACTGTAGCAGGCTTTCTCTGGGCTGCCAACCAGCTCCCAAATAAAGACCTTATTATTAGTTATGAATGCTCAGCCTTATCTTATGCTTGTCCTACTAGCTCTTATAACTTAATTTAACCTGCTTCTCATCATATATGTTTTGCCTTCGAGCTTTTACCTTTCTCTTATTCTGTATGTCCTGCTTTCACTGTATCCTCTGTGTCTGTCTGTCTGGCTGGCTGGCCCCAGGAGTCTCCCTCTCTTTCTCCATTCTCTTTTCT
>LZPO01055261.1:121899-137685 GCA_001675575.1 Neotoma lepida
AAAGTGAGGGTGGTGGCATATACATATCATCCCAGCTACTCTGGAAACTGAGGAAGAAGGATCATGTGAGCCTACAAGTTCCATGATGAGCCTTTGCAACATACTGTCTTTGGGAAGAAAAAGTCACTTTGAATTTTTGATTGTCCTTAAAGTACCGGGAAGAGCTGCATCACAAGTGTAAACCCTTTTCTGCTTAACAGAACCTGGAAAACTTTTTATTACACATTGCTAATGGAAACTAGGCCAACTATCCAAGCTTTCGTGACACAGAGGCAAGCTCACATTAGGTCANTGTTAGGGTTCTGTTGTCTCANGCAACTGCTAACCTCTTAAATGGAGCTAGTGCTGATTACCTCTAATAACCACTAATTTAGTTTTTCAGATAAACCTTTGGATTTGACTAAAGAGCTAACAGATGCGTGTGTGTGTGTCAGGGAAAGGTATTAGCACCCTTCTGCAGGAGAAATGAGTGTTGAAAAGTCAGAATGGTTACTCTAACAGTTGATCACAGTGAAAACACAGTAAGCACCTAAACACCACTAGCAGTCTGCTGCTGCTTGTTAACTGTTGGTTCTCAATTAAGAAATAAAAAGGACAACCTGCTCCAAACAAGACAGAGAACCTGTATTTGAGGCACAATAAATTAAGTCACTTGGGTAAGTTCCAGGAAGTGCTTAGAGGTGATGTTCTCTTATTCATCAGCATAGATTTGAATCATTTCCTTGGGACAAAGATGGAAGTGACATGCATTATTTTCTGTTCTCGGGCTGTTTTTCACAAGACAAAAATAAAGCAAAACAATGTGTTCTAAGATTCCTATGAGAATCACTGTTCAAATTATAATTCAAAAAACTGTGCCAGGGCTGTGGCTGTAAGTCAGTGATAGAGTGCCTGCCTAGCATAGGCAATGAATGCCTGCATTTGATCTCCAGCATTGCAAAAAGCACCCCAGTAGATCACTTTCATCTGTGGATAAATAAGCCTGACTAAGAACACAGTTAATCCAAGACCATTTGGGACTCTGTTCTGGAAAGCATGTTGGGAAAAACCTCAAGGACTGGTGGCTCACAAATACATTAAGTGAAATAATTTTTTACAGAGAAAACTTTAAAACATTGACATTTAAGGAAAAATTATTGCCTAGTAGAGTGGTGGTGTGGTTTGGAAAATAATAATTCAGAGTTCTCTAACTAAAAAAGATTATCCAAAAGATAATAGCTATANAACAGCTTTAAGCTTTGTATTTTGAAATACTTTCAGAAAAGAATCCTAGAATCTAGATTCCCCAAATATGAGCATTTTATAGTATTTGCTTATTCCCTTTCTATACATAGAGACATTCATTGTTCTGAACCACTTGAAATTGTTATAGATACACAATAACCTGTGTTCCAATAATTCAGTATGTTTTTCTTTAAAAAAAAACAAAAGATTTTCTCACAAATTTAAATTTAAAAAAAATTAACTACATGTATTTATTTATCTGTGTTTGCACTGTGTGTCACAACATACATACAGAGGTCAGAACAGCTGTGGGCAGCTCTCCTTCCTCCATGTGGGTCCTTAGGCATGAACACAGGTTGTGGGCTTGACATCCGACTGAGCCATCTTGCTAGCCCTACCGTACATTTTTCAAAGCCAGGAAATACGCCTTGATAAATGTATACGGCTATATAAATTTACTTGTTCATATGGCTCAGTAATTTCCTGTAACTCGTTAACAGTATCCATTGAATTCTTTCTCTAATGGAACCTCTGAAGAGCTGCTATTCCCAATTAATGGGTAGTTAAGTAAACCTGTTAACCATATTAGAAGCATTTGCTTTATCACTCTCAGACTGTTAAATGTCACTAGGTATTCTAGACACAGATCCCAGGCCTTACATACTTTGGGGTGGCCTGGAATCATGATCAGCTTTCTCTACTTAGAGAAACACACTTTACCTTCAAATCGTTCTGACGGTGCCGCACTGTCAGCCTGAGGGGCCACTCCATGTTCTTTTTTAAACTTATCAAAAGCCTTTTTGTTAATGTCATCTTTTTGATGAGGGTCTGAGAAATGGTAAAACAAAATAAAAANCTACATCAACAGATCAATCTANTCTTTGATTATTACTTTAAAAAAATGTATCCAAGGTAACAAACTGATTTCTCAAAATTAACTTACCAAGTTTTTGGAGGCTTTTAGCCTTGCCAATAACATCTTTGGCAGTTCTCTTGATGCCAGAAGAAGAATGTATATTCATATAATTAGCAATAACTTCCCATCTAGAGAAACAGTATAAAAGTTTAATAAGGAAAAACAAAACAAGAACTATTACATTTTTAGTGCAGAGGTTAGTTCTATAGTTTTAAAATCTACAGACGGAGCTCTAAATAGTTTAATGATGCTATTAGTTACCACTGCTTGGAGCGCTCACTCTAGGAACAAGAGTCTCAGTTTGCTCATATGGAACGAGGCAGTCTGGAGCTCTAAGGCTGGAATTGAATCCCAGACTTTGAAATAAGCTCTGGTTTAAGGTAAAAAGCAAGAAAGACTGCCAAGGGGAAACTACAAGACACACACTCTAGCCCCTACTACAAACCATGATGAAGAGGCCATGGTAGCAGTTAAAGCCCTGAGAAACGGTGCTGCACCGTGCTGTATCTACAGAGAGGTAGTATAATGATGAANACACCTAGTTCTCACGGAGTTGCCACGGAGACGGAACTGACTGAAAGGGAGTCTTTCCACACCCAGCTCACCTCTACCCATTTCTGTTGAAGCTGCTTCTTGGACTGCACTCTCTATTATCTCCAGAGCTCCGTACATCGAAAATTTTCACGAAAGCAAGTACCTTGAGTTTGTCCCAGCAGGAAAGAGGTTGACAGCTTTAATTAATAACTGCAGATCATCTTCTGACCAGTTTTTACTGCCACTCCCACTTCCACCAGTTGACTTCTCCGAATTCTTAGATGCTTGCCGCATCCGAGCATCAGCTTCCTCCTTCTCCTTCCTCATTTGTTCATTTACTTCTTCTATCTATGTAAATACAGATAGGTCAGAGTCTTCAAGAGCATCTGTGACCTCACCGCCTTTCTGACTGAGGCACTGTGGTCCTCAACTTAATAGCAATCTCATTCCAACCCTACATTCCATAGGGGAAACCCCAAGGCAAACATCAGCTTTTCACCTGGCTTAGACTCACTGGCAAGGTCTGTGTTATTCGCATACAAGGCCACCTCAAATCTCTTTAGCTTATTTTTTTTCTACAAAAACATTAAGCCTACAGGGAAGTGGTCTGTCTTACTTGGAGCTCTATCCTCTACGATGTCCTTCCTACTTTACCTTTAAATATGCACAAACAAAACCTTTATGTGGGGGCTGGGGATTTAGCTCAGTGGTAGAGCGCTTGCCTAGCAAGCGCAAGGCCCTGGGTTCGGTCCTCAGCTCTGGAAAAAAAAAAGACAAAATAACAAAACCTTATGTGACTTGAAGCTCCTGGAGACTGTTGCCTTGGAGTCACCTGTCACTTATTTCTCCTCTTCAATCCCTTAGAACCAGTCAAGTCCCTATAATTCTAAATTTGAAATGTTTTCCTGATTCCTGTCTTACAGAAAAATTATAGTTGCTTATCTGTCTACGCATCCTGTTCACTAATATCAGATAATCAGTGCAACACCAAACCTTCTGCTAACTGAAAGATCTTATGTGANTGGAAACTGGTTGTNTTAATATATAAAATTCAATTTTGCTCTATTCTTCCTAATCAACTTTATTTTCCTGTCTTCCTTTCCATAATTTCCTCCTACCGCTATTCATTGTTCATGTCCTTTGTCAACCTTCTCCAAAGCTGGTTCAAACCTTTCACTGACCCTTCCCTCACATACAGATGCAGACTTCAGCTTTTTAGCATTTATTTTACACCCTCCATCCTTTGTGCCACAGTCTTTTTCTTTTGACATAACTGTTCTATAAATTCCTTTGTGACAATGATAGCATTAAGTATTCCCAAAAAGCACCTAGACTGTCTGCTACCTACAAAAGGTACTATATAACAGGACTATCTGATTTTATATTTAGTATACTAGGTACCAATACTTGTTGAAGTGAATTCAGTTTCTGGGCCTGCCTAATGGCTTGTCTATAAAATAAAAGGTATAGATTAAATAGAGCAAAGTTTTTTTTGTTTTTGTTTTTTTTTGCTTATAAATGTATTTCTATGAAATACTCCGGGAATAATCAAAACAATTTTTAATCACTACTTAAAAAAACTATGATTAATGTTCGAAAGACTCCAAATTAAACACGATTGAAAAATGTATTATTAGCCAGGTGGTGGTGGCACACGCCTTTAATCCCAGGCAGAGGCAGGTGGATTTCTTGAGTTCAAGGCCAGCCTGGTCTACAGAGTGAGGTCCAGGACATCCAGGGCTACACAGAGAAACTCTGTCTCAACACCGCCCCCCCAAAAGCATATTAAATTCAATTTAAATCAGCAAGGCATTTAATATAAATAAAATATAGTGGAAAATCCACACAAAAGAATCAGATTCTCTTCGCCTTTTGTAAACTATGTATCAGGTCAAGAAATGGGTAAAACAATTGAATGGGAAATACAAGCAGAAATGATGTATCCTATTACCTGTTTTTCAAGTGCAGCTTTTCCTACTTCTCTTGTAGATGATGTCAGTATTTCATTCAAGCACTGTAAGCTACAGAAAAGAGTGAGTGCTGAGAGTANAGCTCCAGGGCATAACCTTTATCTAGCTTATGCAAAGCCCTGGGCTCCATTCTCAGTCTCTGTCTCTGTCTGTCTGCCCCCCTCCCCTAAAAAAAAAGGGTTGGGGGTAAGGGGTGGATGAAATTTTTCTGGAACCTACAAGAAGACTCTAGTAGCAGTNCCTCAAATATACCTTGTTAGTTCAAGCCGATCACAAAGTTTTTCCACTTCTTCCATCATTTTAACACGATCTGCCTCATTGTCTGAAAAGTGATTCCAGCTCTAGAAGTACAAATGCAAATGCTTCCATCTTACATCTACCAATATTAAAAACATTCAAATACATCATCAGCTCAAGCACAAAGCATAAGCTCCCAAGAGGTTGTGGACGTGAGTGGACACAGTGTCTTTTGTCTGTCACCAGCTGTATTCTCAGTTTTCCCTGACAGCTAGCAATATAAGGCATTATACCAACTGTGAGTGGGGGAGCAAATGAGCAGAGATAGTGCAGAGTACCCATGGATGCTGTAAACTTCCAGAGTTAGGAAACTGACAGTCCTTCCTGCTCCCCGTTTTCTGCTGCCTGGCTATCTAATGTGCTGAATGGGAAAATCTACTGGAAAACTTAAATATGAAATTTTAAAAAGGAGTTCTAATATAGTATGCTAAATAACAGAAGCTATTAGCAAAAAATCAGATTAACTGAAGATTATACTCATAATGGGACAGATTAATGTAAGTGAATGTACAAAGAATTACCTGGAAAACCCTTCCCAGGTAAGATGCTGTCTTCCATTTCTCACTTCTTGCTTTTAACCCATGGGCTTTCTCACTGAAGTCCCAAGCTACTTTTACTGGGGACACCCAGGCTTCCCCAAGCACCACTAACGTTTCTCTGTCAGGCCATTCCTCAGGCTTCTCTTGGAGCAGTCTAGCACCTTAAGTACTGCCGCTTTCTAGGGTGCAACCTCCCCGCCCCCACCCACCCACATTCCATGCTCTCCTTGGGTGTGGTAAGTTTGAATGTAATTGGCCTCCATAAGCTCATAGGGGGTGGCACTATTAGGAGGTGTGGCCTTGTTGGAGGAAGTGTGTCACTGTGGGGGCAGGCTTTGAGGTCTCCTTTGCTCAAGCCATGCTATGTCTCAGTGTACTTCCTGTTGCCTGCAGATCAAGATATAGGACTCTCAGCTCCATCTCTAGCACCCTATCTACCTGCATGCTATCATGTCACACCATGGCGATAATGGACTAAACTTACTCTGAACTGTAAGCAATCCATCCCAAATAAATACTTTCCTTTATAGGAGTTGCCATGGTCACAGTGTCTCTTCACAGCAACAGAAACCCTAAGAGTGATCTCATCTACTTGCATGGTTTCTAGTGCGATCAAGATGTTTGATGAGTCTGTAGTGATCCTGCTCTTAAAACTCTATACTTGCAAATGCATCTAGTGCACTGTTCCAGGCGCTCAACATGACATATACTTGAGCCATGGCTTTCCCTCAGTCCTTTGTCTTCCACATCAATAAGTCATTCTCCCAGCACTGCATGCAAGAAACTAAGGCATATGTAAAGTTCGCTCCTCTGGTAGCTGCACCACACAATCTGAGCCAACAGACAGTAGCCTATTCCGCTTTAGAAATCTCTCTCTGTTTCATCTACCCCTTTCCATCCCTGTCATGTCTATACCTTAGTCCAGGCCAGAATACTTTCTGACCAGGACTGTAACAAAGGAGTCCTAAAAATTCTTTCTGCCTCTCGTATTCTGAGCTCTGACCAAAACTGAGTCAGGATCAGACTTCAACCCTTTGGTGAGACATCCGAAACCCCCACAAATCTGGCTCCTCCTCATCCTCTTCCTCAGAGGCNCTGCTCTCTAAGCCTCATTTGTCAGCATTCTCTAAACAATCTCTGTCTCTTATCTCTAGTCCCATGGGCTAAGTCCTACTAGAAACAAGATTCGTTCCTTCACTACTACCTTTCTGGTGTCTTCATAGTTTTGATACTCACTCACATTGAAGTATGAGTGCCTGCTCACTCATAAGTGGATTCCTCCAGGACAAGGACCATTAATTCTAACTGCCTGGTCTACAATCAATACTATCTGGTCATTTGATGAATGAATAAATCAACTCATACTGGAAAGGGGCAATGAGAGATAACCAAGGACCAGAAGTTAGTTCTACTCTAATTTATGACACTCTCTAAGCACTATTCAACTGTCTTAGTTCCTAAGTGGCCTTTTAAAGGTTTTTTTTTTTTTTTTTTTTAAATTAAATTCTCATTACATGCTGTTGTGCACTGTCTGTCTTCCACACCATGTAACTGCCATCTTAGGGAGTTCAGCTGTGGCCCTATTATAAAAGGATTATCTCAGCTGGGCTTGCTGACTGTTTACATCTCCTCATGGAGGGGTGGGAGGGTCACAAGACTCTCACCTGAGTATCTATCCACTTCTTACCACCTGCTATATATAATTCTTCCTTAACTCCATGTAGCCTCGGGGAGGGGGGCTAGAGTAAATAGGTCAGGGACGATTTGTCCATCTATGTGGTTGTGGCAAAGCCCTCATCCCTGACAGGTAAAGGTTTTCCAGGAGCAGCCTATGGGGAAGAGGAGCACTCACACCCCTAGTAANTTCTCACCTGTGCTCTGTAAGGAAGCCTGATAAACTCATCCCCAGAGTGACCCTTGGTGACATTGTACCTCAGTTTGTTGCTGGACCTTAGGAGATGGGGCAGATGGGCTTACATCTCCCCCCAGCATGGAATTCGAGCAAAAACTTACTGAATGTGCCAAGTACTGCTTGTGAATTTTCTCAATAACTGTCTTAGCTCCAACTTCGGCTACAGGTACAGATGAGGCACATGAGAACCAAGCTATAGAGGTTACCTCCCTAGGGCCCCATAGATCAAGGTCAGGCTGGTGAAACAGCTCTCTAGTTAAAGCACTTGCTCCGAGCCTGACAACCAAGTTTAATCCCTAGGACCAGAATGGTCCAGGAGAGAACTGACTGATCTCCACACATGGACATCCCTTGTGTGTGCCCACACATACACATAGAAAATAAATGTAATAAAAACGAGACCCTGANTCAAAAAACAGTAACCAAATAAAAACACCAAAACCCTAAATGTGCATTTCAAGGTAAAATGTGTACATGTGTTTGTACATGGTGGAAGAAGAAATACTTCACGTTTTATCAGGAGCCCAAGTGCACATGTGGGTAGCGGCCCCAGAAGCCTGGCATACCTTGCATGAGTTCCGAAGTTTCTGCCTTTCCTTTTTAATGGCCTTTTTCTGGATATCCTTTTCCTTCTTTGCCAACAAAGCTTGCTGTCTAACTTCCTCTTCTTCTTTCTCTTTGGCCAACCGAACAGCTTCTAATTCTGCCTGTCTTTGCTTTAAAAATGTGAACAAAATACTTTATGATCTTATTTAAAAGTTCAGTCTTTTGATGAATGAGAAATAAGATGACATCAAGTTAGTGATGAATTCAAGTTAAGGACAGCTGGAAAAATTGTACAAATTACAAAATTCTACTTATTAGAAAATATAAAACAGACATTAAAAAAAATAAATCAGGGGCCAGGGAGATGGCTCAGCAGTTAAGAGCCCACCAGAGAACCCAAATTTGGTTCCCAGTACCCAACTGCCTTAATTCCATGTTAGGGCGTTCAATGCTTCCTTCTCCTTCATCAGGCACTAGTACACATGTGGTATATACTAAATACTAACACAGACACTCACACATACACAAATAAAAATAAAAATAAATCTTAAGGCTAGGTGTAGTGGGGCACAACTTCAACCCCAGCACTTTGGAGGCAGAGGCAGAGGCAGGTAGATCTCTTGAGTTCCAGACCAGCCTGGTCTACACAATGAGTTCCAGACCAGCCAAGCCTGCACCAAACAAAACAAAACAACTTAAAAAAAGAAATTAAAAGAAATTCGGAGGATTTTTTAAGTGACACATTTTGTTTTCTCATTCAGTAAGAATCTGTTATAAGAGACGTTATAATCTCGTTAAGACTCACTCACAAGCTGGGCTTAAGTGGCTCATGCCTGGGCTGCAAATGGAGACCCTGTCTCAAAAAGTCTGAAAGAGGTTGGGTGTGGTGGAGCACACCTTTCCCTATCTCAAGACAAATAAATAAAAACCAAGCTTTAAAGTCAGTCACTCACAGTGGTACCCAACTCTGTTTCTGGATTATTCCATCTGTAGGTGGCCCGCAAGCACGCTGTATCACACGCCACCTTACCTTTTCTTTGGCTTCCTGCTCCTTCCGTCTGGCTTCTGCCTTTGCTTTCTTTTCTGCTTCTTTTTTGGCCTTTTCTTCTTCCTTAAACTTTTTTATCCTTGGGTCACAACTGTAAGCATTATCTACCCCCAAAAATAAGTTAATTTTCTCAATGTCTAACATTTAAAGAACTTAAAACAAACAAACAAAAAACATTAAGGATATTTACCAACTAATGTTCTTATTCTGTTCATTTCCTCCTTTTTTCTTTGTGCCCTTGTTGCTCTGTTCTGCTTTTCAATCCATCTCCTCTCATCACGACTGTAAGTCACAAAATATTAAAATCAAACTAATACTTCAGATGACTGGAAAACATGACATTTTATAAGTTTATATGTAGATAATGTCTCAGGAAATGAAGTCATGAAACTTCATTCCTATTATTTAAAAGGTGGCTGTATTTANTATTAATTCTAATTGTTTTTCTGATACTTAAGTCAGAAGAATTTCCCAGCACATTAATAAAATAACTAAAACTAGCTTCAGCAGCCAAGAGAAGAATTTATGNAGCTGAGCTATTTTGATATATTTTCCCTTGACAACTTAAGTGTATCCTAAGAAGTGTATCTAAGTGTATCCTAGGCCCCACCTAGCTCATGACAAGGGATTTTTAAAATTATGGATCAGGGCTAGAGAGAAGGTTCAGAGGTTGGCAGCACTTGCTGCTCTTGCAGAGAACCTGAGTTTGGTGCCCAGCACTCACAATGGGCAGTTTACAACTGCCTGCAACTCCAGTTCCAAGGAAATGCTATGTTCTCTTCTGGCCTCTTGAGGCACCAGGCATACATGTGGTATATATATTCATACATGCAGGTACTCACAAATATACATAAAATAAAAATAGGGCCAGGTGGTGGTGCATGCTTTTAATCCCAGCACTTGGGAGGCAGAGGCAGGCAATGTCAGTGAGTTTGAGGCTATCCTGGTCTACAAAGTTCCAGGACAGCCAAGACTGTTACACAGAGAAAACTTGTCTCAAAAAAACAAAAATAAATAAGTAAAAATCAACACAAACCCAACTTATTACCAAAATTTGCTCACTGGTATAAAAGTGGCCATGACTCAGTTATGGGTAACTACCCACTTTGTGGTTGGATTTGAGGCCTGCTCCAAAGGGTAGAATTCCTGCCTGGTAATGTAAACCTGGTCAAAAGCTCATGGATGGAAAGGCTATAGGCCATAGTGAGGAATCTACTATTACCGTTCTGCTAACTAGAATGCTGTCAGATTGCCTTCTGAATATTTAATTTATACCCACAGATCAGTCAACTCTCCATCTTAGAAAGTTCTTACAGTAGGAAGTGGATGTAGACTCCTAACTTGTCAACATGCTGAGCATTGATAGCATGGCCCTCCCTCCCTAACACCCAAGGCTTGGGGAACATCACAGAACAGGAAGAAGAATGTGGCAGCCACAGGATGGAGAGGAGCTGTGAAATGTCTTCTGGACATGTTGTTGCCACTGCAACCATGAATGTACAGAAACTGTGGTTCCTGCACAAAAGTAAGCCTGTAAANATTCCATCATGGATAGAGGAGGCCATGAGGGGCCACCCCTAACTGAGGTGCTGTTGACAGTTGTTGAGGAAGGGGAGTAATTTTTCCTCACCAGTATAGCCACTGGTAAGTTGCACATGACCCAAGAAATAACTCTACACTCAAGCACATGCAAACAACCCTAATTAAATTCAATGGGTTAAGAAAAAAAAGAAGACAAGAAAGAAACAGGAGCATATGTGGCAAGAAGCCTTCCCCAGAGAGTGTGAGGGAATAAGAGAATGAATATGATCAAAACACATTCCATATGTAGATGAGATTGTCAAAGAATAAACATTTTTTAAAAGGTTGGAGTGGCAAGAGAGTGACAGTGCTTGCCTTCAAGCCTGAGGAGATGAATTTGTGTTGTAGAATACTTAACTATGTAAAGATGTATTACATTTGTTTATGCTGCAGAATATTACTTTAACTGTGTAAAGGTGGGTTGCATTTGTTTCGCCTTGGCTGCCTAAGGCACCTGATTGGTCTAATAAAAAGCTGAACAGCCAATAGCTAGGCAGAGAAAGGATAGGCGGGGCTGCCAGGCAGAGAGAATAGGAGGAGAAATCTACGCTCGGAACAAAAGAAGAAAGAAGAGAATGAGAAGGAGATGGACATGCACAGGGCAAGAAGCCATGCAGCCAACAGCCAGTCAGACATAAGAAACAGGGAAAGACATACAGAAAGGAAGAAAAGTAAAACCCCCCAAGGCAAAAGGTAGATAAAGAGAAACAGGTTAAAAGAGCTAGCCAGAAACTGGTCTAATCTAGGCCAAGCATTCATAAATAATAAGTCTCCATGTCATGATTTGGGAACTGGTTGGTGGCTCAAAAGAAAAGCCTGGTACAAATTTGACCCCTAGNACCAGGGTCAGCGAGAACCAAGTCCAAATAGTTGTTCTCTGATGGCCACACCCAAGCTATGACAAACTTGTGTCCCCCACAATAAATAAATAACAAAATATAAAGTGGCTGGGATGCGACTCAGGGGTAAAATACTTGCCTACCTCATACAGCATCTTAAAACTAATCTCTAGCATGCACACTTTTTTTTTTCCTTTAAAGAAAAGGCTGGATGTATGACCCAGTGATAGCATTTACCTAATATTCATGAGGCCTTGNATTAGATGCTCTGCACCACTGTGTGTGTGCACATGTGTTCCTTTATTAAGGATTGACATACATACCATTCTGCTTTTTCTTTTTCTTCTTCATCTAAATAAGAAAATTCTCTCCAAGAATCAAAATTGTACCTAATACAGACAGAAAAGAAATCAAGACAGAATTGGAAAAACAAATCCCTTTAAAATTACATTAGAAACACATTACTTTTAAAATTAGTGGTAAGCAGATCAGTTTTCTAAATGGATCCTTCCCTCCCTTTTGCTATTAAACTAACATTATGCTCAAGTCCTCAATGTCAACAGCTCCTTATGTCTCTTCTGTCTCAGCGTTCTCACTTACCTAGAATATTTTTTGAGATTTCTCCTGTCTTCATGTTAACTACTGTCAAGTCTTAAGATGACTCTAGTTAATGGTTATTTTATTTCTAGTTTGTCATCTGGATGTAAAAGCTACTCTGACAAAACTAAATCTTTTTTCTCAAGTGCCTTTATTTCTGTATTTATTAGCCAGTTAGTGAAAAGACATGCTATGAGGCTGGAATGATGGCTCAGTGGTTAAGAGCACTGGCTGCTCTCCCAAAAGACCCCAGTGCAATTCCTAGCACCCAGCTAGTGGCTCACAACCAATGCCCTCTTCTACCCTCCATCAGCACCAGGTGCACAGACATAAATGCAGGCAAAACACCCACACACATATTTTTGAAAGACATACTACAAATAAAATGCACTAAATATTATGTTTACTGAAAATTAGTGAATTAGAGGTAAAAAGTACTATCTACCTCAAGAACTCATTTTTCCCCCCACTGAAACAGGGTCTCACTCTGTAGTCCTGCTTGCCTCTGCCTCAGAAATTAAAGGCATGAATCATCAGGTCTGGTCCCAAAACTCAAAGATTTTTTAAGATTTTAAGATTGCTCAGTAAGGTAGGGGTGATGGCACACACCTTTAATCCCAGTACTAGGGAGGAAAAGGCAGATGGATCTCTGTGAGTTTGAGGCCAGCCAAAGCTATATAGTGAGACCCCAATTTAAACAAAATAAAACAAAACAAAACCCACCAAAGATGGTATAATGAATATGTGTTAATTCTCAATTTTCTTTTTCTCTTTTCTCTCTCTTTTTTTTTTGTTTGTTTTTTGAGATAAGGTTTCTCTGTGTAGCCCTGGCTCTCCTAGAACTCACTCTGTAGACCAGGCTGGCCTCGAACTCAGAGATTGGCCTGACTCTGCCTCTCANGTGCTGGGATTAAAGCCATGTGCCACCACTGCCCAGCTCAATTTTCATTTTTTACTGCAATCAANTACTTTGTTATCTAGATCTCATTAATACATTAATGGAAAAGACTGAAAAAAATCATAAAAGGCAAATATAGAAGACACAGAGCATTATTTCATTTGTTCAGTAAAGGTTCTGCTATTCAAATGTGAACTGATGGACAATCAAGTACTTAATGCATATCCTTAAAAGATGATGCCATCCTACAGACAGTATATTCGCTTACCAGAAAGAATAAAATGCATCTACATCTTCAAATGAGGAGTTCATGTCACCAAGTTTGGGAACATTTTTTTTATTTGACCATCTGAAATATTAAAACAAAAAATTGACTCAAATGAAAGATTTTGAACAAGAGCTCAAGCTACATCTAGTTCTTTAAAAAACAACAGCTTTTACTAATTAATCCTTTCCAACACCTTTAATCTCTACATCTAAAAGGTGCAACTCTCAGAAGTGGTGTTAAGCAAGGCAGAGGAGGGCAGGTTGGGAAACAGTGAGACATAATCCAACTCTCTCCAGTTCCATATAGTATAGTCATGTAGCAGCTGCCAGGCATGCTGGCTAGGAAAAGGGGCAACTGGTCTCTTCCCAAGCTCACTTACTGCTGTCCCTTAAAAATGCAGCATACAAGTAAACTGTCGGCCAATATGATATGGTCCAGCAATGCAGATGGATTCCCACCCCTGTCATCCTTTATATCTGAAAAGGATCAGGAGATGAGGAGCTACACTCTTTTAGTCTACTAAACAACACACAGAGTCGTCTACACCACCTTCAGGAAGAGTGGCTGGGATCAGACAGCAATGTCATGAATTGAGCAGTCACTGGGAACATTAGCATGTTAGAGTAAAGCCTAGTACTCCAGGAACCAGCATCTCAGGCGTTGCTCATGCTCTCCGGGTGACTCCATGTGCAGTTAAGACAGGCCAGAAAATGTGCCAGTGGAGATGGAACCAAGAAGAACATAGAAAACCACTAATACTGCATACTATTTTAAGACTCATGTTATTGCAATAAAGTATGTATTAATCTTAAAGATTTAATAATTTACCCATCGTCAGAGAAGNCTTATGAAAACAAGATGCCCAATAAAAGAATCCAGGGCTGCAGATGCAGCTCAGTGTGGAGCACATGCGCAGCATGCAACCATGCCCAGGGTTTCACCCCCAACATCAAAAAGTGAGGATTAACAGTTTTCCTCGACTGACACTGGTGCAGTCACTGGTAAAGGGGAAACAAAAGAGAGGGTGTGCTGTTACCTAAACATCAGCATCACATGCTAGCTATTAAGGTAGACAGATTGCTTGTTATTAGGGCTCAGTATAGCAGAGAGGAAAGGAAGAGTCTGTGGACATATTTTATAAACAAGCTATTACTCAAGAAGACAGTAGCACCCTGGAGGAATACACAAGGTGCACCATTTAAGCATTGTGACCAAAGGGGATCAGTGCTTTAACTCACCTGGAATTCCTTTCAAACACTGGAGAAAACACTTGAAAAAAATTGTCCTTTGCTTCACTTTTAGAAGGAACCGAGTTGTCAAAAGTAGGGTCTACACTGTTAAATGCCCGTCTTTTCACTGGATCGGACAACATTTCATAAGCTGAGAACAAAGTAACATGACACCAACATGAGGCTAACAATATTTTTCTATGAGAAAATAAATACTGGCCTAGGGATGTGGCTCTGTAGAGTAGCCTGGGTCTGACCACCAACATCACGACAAAACAAAATGGAAGAAAGAAAACAAAGATATCTTTCTGCTAAAAAGTTATTTTCATATTTCAAATTTTTGAATTTTGGATGGGAGAGTGCTTAATTTAGGCTTTCAGTGATCTAGCATTATGTGACATAAAATGATGCAATTCCTCTAAGCAGACAAGTGTCAAGACACTATTTTCCCCCCCGGGGGCTTGACCCTAGAGCCTTGCACAAGTCAGGCCATTTCAGAACAACTGAAGACAATAATCCTCAGCTGGGCAGGATGCTGAGCAGGTTGGCTCACTCAGAATCCTACCACTTGGAGGGGGAGCTGAAGCAGGAAGCTGCTTTGCATTTAAGGCCAGCCAGGATGTAGTGAGTTCCACCTAAGCCCAGCTAGACTACGTGAGACCTCCAACGAGGCCTCCAAACAAGCACTACTCCAGAAAGCAGACGGACTGAGGGATGGGGGAGAGAAGTAGAAACACAACCATTAAATTTCAAGGTTCTAAAAGGCTTCTGAGCACTGTGTAAGAGTGGCCAGAGAGAACTCTGGAGGGTGCACATATGTGTCATTGCTTGTAAAGGAGCATCACACCACGTGGTGGCACATTCCTACAATCCCAGCACCAAGGAGGCAGAGACAGGAGGAGCTTAAGTTTGAGGTCAGTCTGGGCTGCATAAAGACTACCTAAAAACAAAAGCACTACCAAATACAAAATTACGTGTAAGGAAATATATAGTTAGAAATGGTAGTTATCTGTACTGGTTTGCATAATGGGTCATGGCTACATAAACAGCTATAAATAACTGTGTGACCTATTGTACAATCAACATTTATTTTTTGCAGTGTTGGAGGCTGTGCACTTACACATGCCAGGCAAATATTCTGCTACTGAGCATCACCTCTATCCATTTAAAATTAGTAAAACGTCCGAGTAACAGATTAGTTCCACAATGATCTAAAATGGCAAAAGAGATCAGAATGCAGCCCACCAGTCACGCCAGGCCCAACAGTGCAGGCCTGTAAATCCCAGCTACCAGGAAGAGAGAGGTAGGACTGGAAATTCAAGACCTGCCCGAACTATAGTGATATCAAGGCTAGCTGGGCAATTAATTTAGTGAGACCCAGTTTTCTC
>LZPO01055261.1:140624-155736 GCA_001675575.1 Neotoma lepida
GCCTTTAATCCCAGCACTCGGGAGGCAGAGGCAGGCGGATCTCTGTGAGTTCGAGGCCAGCCTGGGCTACCGAGTGAGTTCCAGGAAAGCTACACAGAGCTTTTGAAAAACCAAAAAAAAAAAAGACTAGAGAGCTTAAGGTCTCAGATTTGATCCCCAGCCACCACCAAAACCCCAAACAAATAAACAAAACTGTCCGTGATGGACAATTATTGTTTGTTACAGTGACTCTGATCTCTTCCTTCAGGAATTTTATCTCTTTGTTCTTTCCCTCTGAACTCTGAGAACACTCAAGGTTCCTCACCACCTTCCTTTTCTTTTTGGTTTTTTCAGATAGGGTTCNTCTTTGTAGCTTTGGAGCCTGTCCTAGAACTAGCTCTGTAGACCAGGCTCACAGAGATCCATCTGCCTCTGCCTCCCAAGTGCTGGGATTAAAGGTGTGTGTCACCACCGCCCGGCTCCATCTTCCTCTTCTAAGGCAGGGTCTCATGTACTTGAGGCTTTGAGGCCGCTCCATTCCCTGAGTTTGGGGTTACATTTCCTGTATTAAATATTCAACTATTTCAAATCAAGTACTTACGAGCTGCTTTGATCTGTCTCTGTGTGGCTTTGTATCTGATGTGGCCAAGTCCAAGAACTGCATAATGATCTTGATTCTGATGAATACACAAAAGGGGGTTAAAGCTGAGCAGAGTACATTAACCCTTTGTGTTCTGTTACCATAAAGACTATTTTCCAAAGTGAGACTTTTGGGCTGCAACCACAGAGCACCTGCTTAGCATGTGTAGCCCGAGCTCAATCTCTAACATAGCAAACAAANGAAAGTGAAACTTCCATAGCAGAATCCAGTGAAGTTCTGTATAAAATGGGCTCTGCAGTCATGTAAATTAGGGAGATGCAGATGACTATACAGCCTCCCTGATGTTTTATACACATAAGCCTAGTGAACTGAATGCTCTGAGATTTTCTGAGATTAAAGAAAACAGTAAGTCAGGCAGTGGTGGTGCACNCCTTTAATCTCAGCACTAGGGAGGCAGAGGCAGGTGAATCTCTGTGAGTTCCAGGACAGCCTGGTCTACAGAGTGAGTTCCAGGAAACCCTGTCTCAAAACAACAACAAAAAAACAAGAACAAGCAAGCAGACCTGCAACGCCTAGCATCTTCTAAACATACTTCTAAAGAGCCCCTTTTTCTATTAAAACCTTCCCTCCTTAAATCTAGTTCATAAAGAATATTTCAGAATCCAGGTGAGAACGGTACTAGACCTGGTAGGCTGGGCTAGTGGATAATGATAGCATAGAACCAGGAAACATGAGGAAGACATGGGGATTCGGCTTCTTTGGAGACAGTACCTGCTTTCATTTCTGCTTCAGTTAACATCCTAGTGAATTTACAAGTTGAGAAAGCAGCAGTAGTAAGGTCACATTAACCCAAACTGTCTCCTTTGTCTTGGCGAATGGGCCAGCTATTACAAGAGAAGGTGAGGGCATATAGCCTGGAAGAAAACAGTTAAGTAGCCCACTGGGGATGGTGCTACCCCTGAGCCTATGGTCCTACATGACACAAGAAGGCAGGCTGAGCAAAGCACAAGGAGCAAGCCAGTGAGCAGCATTTCCCACTGTTTCAGCTCTAGTTCCTGCCTCCAGGTCCCTGCTTGAGTTCCTGCCCTGACTTCTGTGATGTGCTGTTACCTGCAAGTGTAAGAAAAGCAAACCCGGTCTTTATGACAGCAATAGAAACCCAACTAGGAGAGCCATTATCTTTCATCTTTGAAGAGTGGTCCTCAGCACAGGTTTCCAGTCACTACTCCATAACTCTACTGCTAGTCAAGTCTCTTGAGAAATTCTCCATACCGTGTTCTTACAGCACTTCAGCCATTTTCCAACCTACTCCAAAATGGTTCTCTTNTGTCCATTCCTACTCCAGGTGCTATGAGTTCCTAACACTTCCTTAACTACTACCTTCCACCCTATTTGATTGGCAACCTAGCAGATTCCATCTGTGAACCNTCTCTCTTGCCTTGCATTCCTTCTTTGCTATAGCCATACTCAGTCACCCTACATGCTTTCTAATAATCTTTAAAGGTCAGTCTTGGGGTTTCTTTTTATCTCATTGTATACTTAATCTTCAGGGATCGCACCCAATCAGGGGGTACAGGTGAGTCTTCTGTTTATGCTATCAATCCCCTAAATAACTCCAGTAAAACCTTTTACTGAGCCTCAGAGAACCACAGCATCTGTCTAACCTCCCAGTGTATTCCTTTTCGCCTTTGACATCCATTTCCGAACCTAAGCCTGGTGCTCCTGTTCACTGAAGGCACCACACTCTTCACTGAAGACGCTCACATGCNTTCTCTCTGATGGCGTATTTTCCCCTTCACTGGCTGCCAACTTTTTAGCCATCAGGTCACGGTTTAAAGTTATCACCTTACTTACAGGTTTTTTCTTAATCTCAATTCACAGGCCTTCCCCATCTACTCAACAGGAAGTAGCCACTTGGACATCTTTCACACCACCCTCTTCATATGCTTGTCCAGCACGTACCAGCCATGTGCTCTGACTTCCTGACTGTCACCTCTCTGGAATGTAAACTATGGTCCAGTGATGTCCCATCCTTAGCATATAGCAAGTGCTTGATTCACACTTGCTGAATGATGCCAACCGGGCACGTGAGTGAACCCAGTTGCTTTGCTCAGAAGTCTCCTCTATTCTTTACCTAGGACTCCCCACTCTTCCTTCCTTCTCTTATAAATCTTAACATTCTTCAATTTACTCTCCTGCTAAGCCTGCCTTGAGCTCAAGCTGCTGCTTCTCTAGTGTTTTAAAGTTTGAAACAATATTTTGTACTTAGAGTCTCTATTTCATCATCTCCTAATTACTGTCCAAACCTGCAACTCTTACATTTTCAACCTTTTTATTAGNGATGAGGCCACTTAAACATGCCCACCAAATCTACTCTTTATCATTTTTCAAGGTACAGGCTGACACATCTTTGAACCAGTGACATTGGTAACTGCCTTTCCCCCTTGAGAATTCTCCCAACCTTAGTTTCTAGAAGACTGTAGTGCTTGGTAGTCAGTAAACCTTTGCTGAACAAGTAACTTTTTTTTCTTTTATTTTTAAAAATAGGATCTCATATATTCCAGGCTGGCCTGGAAATCCTCATCCTCCTGGTCTGTCTCCTGAGAGCTAAGATTACGATATTTCACTGTGCCTGGCTTACACAGTGCTGGGAACTGAACCCTGGGCTTTTGCATGCTAGGCAACTGAGCTACGTCTCCAGCTCACCCCCTCCTTTCTTACAGCCTTTTTAGTATCCTTTACTCTTCCTACCCCTTAAAACTCCATCTTCCTTAATATTCAGGCCTCTTCTTTTGAAGAACTCGACGACTGGAGGTGTACACCCCACACTCAGCCTAGAAACCACCACTGTCTACTACTTAGTATTCACCAGGCACCAAGCAGTGACATGCTTCATACAAATCATCTTATTACTCTTCCTTATAATCCTCTGAGCTGTTCATGAACACTGTACCAACAAGGGAAATGAGATACTGAGACGGCCACCAACTTTCCCAAGGTTCCAGTGCACTAGCTGATTTAAGTTCAGGCACTTCAGTTCCACAGTATACACATTAATACTCATTTGTCTATACTTAAATGCCTAACTGGCCTGGCTGACGCCATTCATTTCTCACAGCCTCAACTGCTGTGCCACTGACTTCAAAGTAGACCCCAATCTCTTACTGAGTCACAAACCAATGTTCAACCATCTATAAGACAACTTTACTCAAATTTAGACACAAAACTGCCTGCAAAGTTCTTCAGCCTGCATCCCAACACTGGCTACTGTTTGGTGTACTCTATCATACTCCCTCCTGCCATCAGTGTGTCCTCTTTTCCTCAAANCCTGGCTACACATGTTTCAAATCTTCACCAACAGGCCTGGCCTGTGTGCGAGCCTTATAGCACAAAGTTACTCACTTCCCCTCTAGGTGTGCCCCACACTTCAGACATTTCCCATATTGCCAACAGAATTGTTTTTCTTAACTTATATTAGAAACGTGTTTGTGTGTGTGCAGGCATGNGGAGGCCAGAGGACAACCTCAGGTGTTATTCCTTATGTGTATGGTCCACCTTCCTTTCCCTCCCAGACAGATTTCTTATTGGCCTGGAGCTGTCTTAATACCTAGGCTGGCTGGCCAGTAAGCACCACACACCTGCTTCTTCCACCCCGGTGCTAGGATTATGTAATGTACTTTAATCAAACCCTCACACTCTCATTCTTTCTTATTCCTTTTCCTCTTTTTTAGAGTGGGTTCTGGGGATTGAACCGAAGTTGGCTTGCAAGTACTTCACTATCTCCCCAGTCCTAGCCTGGGAACTTTTGATGACTTATTGTCTTAAAAATAAGATTTGAATTCGTTCCTTAACAGAGCATAAAAAGGACACAACTGAGTTTGAAAGAGATTGGAGTTTTTTCTGGGCCTAATTTCCCACAGCCATCCCCTATGTACTCTACTGTATTCCCTCATGAAGCGACAGATCCTCTTTATTCCTGTGTCTCCATTATCTCTTCCTTCTATCCAGAATGACTTTTCTCCCTTCTCTCCTTCATTAACTGCCACTCATCTTTTAAAGATCAGCTGGATTTTGTTTCTTTTTTTTAAAGCTAGGGCCTTATGTATCTCAGGCTGGCCTCTAAATTCTATGCAGTCACAGATGACCTTGAACTTCTAACCTTCTCTATTTCCCAAATACTAGGATTACAGGTGAGCATTACCACTCCCCGAGACATTCCTTTTGCTCTGAAACCTTCCTGGATGCCTATGGCTGAGACTGTATATTATGGTCAGTGTTATTCCAACTCTGGGCTCAGCAATAACAGTGCTTACTTATTTATGCCTATCATGTTGAACTGCCTTAAAATACAGTGTAACAATGGGAAAACTGGGAATGTGGCCTACGTCTAGATGCTTTGAACTACTAAAAGATCTGCACAGTAAATACCTTCCAATCTTTGGGGTCAAGTGTTTTCAGCATGGGGAACTCTTCTAACTGTAACTCTTCATCTTCTGATTCCTCTGACAACTCTTTCTTATCCTCCAGTTCCTGAAAAGAGGTAGAAGCATTTCTGTTTCTCCTCTTGACAAAAGCTTCAAACCATCTTCCCACAGGTTCAACTTGACAGAGTGCTGAGGCTGTGAGGGGGAAAAGTAAGACTTCAATCTATTGCAAGGAACACATCTGTTTCAAGGCAACAAGATTTCTTAGGAACAGCAAAAAAATGACATCAGAATATAATTTTCAAACCATCAACTATAAAATAATTGCAGTATCCAGNTGCATCATGGGTAGCAAATTATCCTTGGTAACATTTATTAATTATCCAGCAACCTCTTCCAGTTAACATTCCATTAAGGGTGATGACCTGGGTTCAATGCCCAGAACCCACATAAAGGTAGACAAGAACTGACTTCATAAGTTTTTCTTTGATCTCTGCATGCATGCTGTGGCACTCAAAAACACACCATAACTTTTTTTTTTAAAAGCAAAAGAAAAGAAATTCAGCAGCTAATCAATACTTTCCTGAGGATGTGAGAAAGGTGAGGAACCAGTAATAGTACTAAAATAGATGATAAAATGCCACCAAGAACTAGCCTCAAAAAACAAACAAAAATTGTATACTCAAGTGATCTTAATTATTAATGGCTTAATTACTAAAATGGTTAATAATTCTAAGGAGTCTCTAGCAACAATTTGTTCAAATAGATAATTTTTCAAGCCAATGCTGGGGACTTATTACTGCATCTATGTCCTAGTGATGCAGGCTGGACATGAACCCAGAATCCCTGGGTTTTAGTTTAGGACCACAAGTTTCTTGAAATGTAAATCATTTACCTATCTCATTCAGTTCCTAGAATATTTGAATGCAATTTAAAAACTACAAACTGTTGTAGAGAAGTCATTATGGAATAAGTCACTGTACATATATAACAGAAATTAAAACGTGCTCATCTGGGTTAGGAAGAAAGTGACATCATAATCTTAATTTCAAAAGAAATCAAAGTGCATTTTTTTGTGCACGGTTTTGGGGCAACATTTTCTAAAAACGTTTCTCGCGTTTTAATTGGCTTATGATATTAAGATTTCCTCCACCTAATAGAAGAGGATTCAAACGCTAAAATGAGCCAGCTGTGTAGCGGGGGCGTGGCTTTCAAAACAGCCTTTGGAGCTGTTCTCTCTAGTATAGAATTACACCAAGACACACAAACGCAACACATGCCGTGGGAAACATTTAAAAATCACATTCAACAAGTGCCCACGGTAAGTGGCTACCGGAATGAATATAGATCACTAAAATCGGAGACCTGACGCTTGCAATACCTTCCTTCGTGTTGGGCTATAAACCAAAACACTTAGAGCTGGAGGCTAAGTTGNTCTTTCAGCCTTTCCTCAGAGTACTCCAAGCTTCCAGGAGCACCCGAAAGGGCTTCCAATGGTATGAGGAAGTTATCTGAGTCCGAACACTTAAAACCTAGAGCCGGGAGCAAAGGCAGCGGTGAAGTGTTTTAACAGCGTTCACAGGGCTTTGTACAAACCCTGGCACGTGGGAGCGCGCAGCGGGGTCTCTCCGCCGCGGGCAACGGGGTGCTTTGGAGGATCTTTCAGGGTGCCGGGGGGAGGGGGAGTGGGCTCGGTCCTCCACTGCCCAGCCTGCTCCATGAGTCAGCAGCCCCAAGAGAAAGGAGGACCCACAGGTGCAGAAGGCAGACGCCCCCACCCTCCTATCCAATAAACCAAGGGCTCTTCCAATTACTGCACGATGCAACAGGGGCTCGTCACGGCCCCGCACGTCCCGGAGCAGGTCGCCGGGCTCAGGGGGACCGACACCGGGGTTGTCAGGGAGAGGGCTGAGGCAGGGGCGCCTGAGGCAGGACGGAAACCGGGCTGGGGGCACGTACCGGAGGTCAGAGCGTGGGTGATGGCGGTGCCCTGGCCCTCCGCGGCGCTCGGCAGGAGCAGCATGGTGGCTGGGNCTAGTCCCGCGGCCGCCGCGGCTCACGTCCAGCAGGGAAGGCCCTCTCCGTTCGCTCTCCCTCCCAGTCTCAGCCTCGCGCCTAGGCTGGACGCCCAGGAGCCGGCGCGTGGAGGCGACCAGTAAGCACTTCCGGGATAGCGCTGGCGCGGCGCGGACGCCAAGCCCCCCGCCCCCTACTCGCGCCACTGTGCGGGGCCGCCTACTTCCTCTACTGGCTCTAGGCCGGCTGGAACCAAGGAGCCCGAAGGAACAGTTCCTAGACTTTTCAGTTCCTGCGTGGAAAAGGATTCTTTTCTTCGCACGAGAGCAACACGTAGAAAATAATTTTGAAAAAGAACCTCACGCACTGTGTCACTCAGGCTGCCTCTAACTCGTGACAATCCTGTCTCAATCTCCAGACTGCTGAGGTTTCAGTCATAAACCACTGCTCCCTAGGTACATCATACAACTAGAATTATGTAACTTTTATATTATTAAACATTTTCTCTATGTGAGTGGTTTATTCACTAGTATAATGGCTACAGGAGTTTTTAAAGGGTGAATAACACTGTATTAACATACCACATTTTTGTTTATCCATTTATCTGTAGATGGATACTTGGGCTGTTCTTCATTTGGCCTATTGCTAATGCAGCTATGAATATGGCTGTACAAGTATTCCTTGGAAATTCCACTCTCAACTATTTGTCATTATATATCCAGAAGTCGAATTACTAGCTTATATAGATTATATTTTAGTTGTTTTCAATTTTCAACAACCATTACACCATTTTACCCACCATCAGTACACAAGAGTTCTATTTTTTCCCCTACGTCCTAAAGCTTTTATTTCCTTTTTAAAAAATAATAGCCATTAAAAAAATAGCCATCCATGGGTCAGGCATGGTGTCGCACACCTTTTGTCCCAGTACTCAGGGAGGCAGATCTTCGTAAACTTGAGACCTAAAGAAAATAAAGTGCTTTTTATTTGCATTTTCCCAGGGTTGAACACTCACGTGTTAGTCGGCATTTGTGTATATCCTTTAGAGAAATGATTGTCCAAGTTCTTTACCCATCATTATTCCCTATCTTTTTTATTTTTTCCCCTTCCCATCATATAAGCCAGTGTTTTCTTGTTGAGTTGTAGTTCTTTGTATATTCCGGATACACATTCCCTAACAGAAACGCGTTACCCTCATTCTATTTGTAGTTCTAGTCACCAATTAACTGTGTCTAAAATGCCAGCCATTTTACAGTTATTTAGTACCTTCCCAATCTTGTGAGGTAAAGGGGAAATTAAAATTTAGAGATTTAATAAGTTACCCCTGGCTGCGTGTATTATTTATTAATGACTAAATCAAGATTTAAATTCATCAACTGAGCCAGGGTCACCGGTACATAAAAAGACCAGACCTGGATAGGGATGGGGTGAAGTCTGGGCTTGCGCACAACACACAGTCTCTTCAGCCCCGAGGCGTGCTGTAAAGGAGCACCAGAGCGCTGTTCTACTTCCGGTGGGGAAGAGAAAGGGAAGACACCGCCGGAAGCGAGGAAGGTGCTGTGTAATCACTAAGACGCTGAGGTACTTGCGGCCCCTAAAATGCCTGATTACTTAGGTGCGGACCAGAGGAAAACCAAAGAGGAGGAGAAGGACGACAAGCCCATCCGAGGTGAGAGGGCACGGGCTCGAGCTCCCAGCCGGGAGGGACCAGCGCTGGCACCGCAGAGGCGCGGGATTCCCGCCGCCTCGGTGCTCCGTCGGCTTTGGACCAGAATGGTGACAGGCCTGGGCCGCAGTCACTGCCTGCCCCCCGTCCCTTCCTTACTCACTACAAGCTCTGGATTCTTCTCTTGCTGACCGATTTTTTAAATCAGGTGTTTTTATTTATTTATTTATTTTTACCAAATATTTTATCACGCATCGAAGTTCCATAGCCAGTGTGGCCTTGCAGGCCTTCAAAAGGTGGCCAGTACATCCTCTCCTCTCCAGGNGTGGCAGCGACGGTTTAAAACTCAAGTCAGAAGAGATCAAGTCTCGCATCCTTGTCCCCAGATTCTAACCAGTGCTGATTCCAGATATTTTCCGTTGCTTTGTAGACATTTTTAATACATGCAGAAGCAAGACTGTGTGTGTGCAGGTGTATGTATGTATGTATGTGTGTATGTGTGTTTGTGTGTGTGTATGTGTGTGTATGCAGGTGTGTATGTATGTATGTGTGTATGTATGTATGTGTGCAAGTGTGTGTGTGCAGGTGTGTATGTATATATGTGTGTATGTATGTGTGCAAGTGTGTGTGTGTGCAGGTGTGTGTATGTGTGTATGTATGTATGTGTGCAAGTGTGTGTGTGCAGGTGTGTGTGTATGTGTGTGTGTGTATGTATGTATGTATGTGTGTGTGCAGGTGTGTGTGCAGGTGTTTGTGTGTGTATGTATGTATGTATGCAGGTGTATGTGTGTGTATGTATGTATGTTTGTATGTATGTGTGTATGTATGTATATGTGTGTATGTATGTATGCAGGTGTATGTGTGTGTATGTATNTGTGTATGTATGTATATGTGTGTATGTATGTGTGTATGTATGTATGTATGCAGGTGTATGTGTGTGTATCTATCATAATGTATCTTGCTGTAGATCAGCGTCTTGCATTTAGAGATTTCATGATCGCCAGTGCTTGTCTCTCTGTGCAAAATGTCCCATATTATGGCTGTACAATAACATTTAAGTATTGATGGAGAATTCGAATGTTNCAATCTACAAGTGATTGTGTCCTAAAACTTACCACGTGGAAGTTATAGGCTAATTTCTAGAATCAGGGTTGTCATTTTGCCAAAATTACTCCCCATAGAGACGAAGCTTGTTGACATTTTTTCATTCATTGCATGAGCTATGGTCAACATTTTTGGATCTAGTTTCTTCTATTTTTTTCTAGTCTCGTCTTCATGCTTTGTTTTCAACTTTTTACCTTAAAAATAACTATTTTTCAATGTTGTGGTGTCTGGTGTCTGACTCTTCTTAACAACCTCAACCTCTCCTTCACCATTGATTCCTCTTCTGGGCATAAATACTCTATATACTGTTATCTTCACTCATTCTGTCACTCCCCTTAAAGTGTTTACACCATTGGAAGTTTCAGAGGTACTCAGGGCATATTGGAAAGCTTTCTCAGAAAGTTTCTATTTCATCTGTTTATAGTGTTTTTAGTAACCTATGTCTTTCTCTGGATATGTTATTTTGTAAGTATTAATAAGATTATTTTGGAGCTCAAGTGTGACTAAAGTGCGTATCGTATATGATCTTTACAGAAACACTGTGAAGGTAAAGTTCTCTGTGTGTTAGATGATAAAATTAATGCTAGAGAAATTAAGTGATTTTCCTAAGGTAACCTGACAGATACATGACCTTATTTTATTTAAGCCTGTCCTGGAGGTTGCTGCAGTTTTAAACCCCATGGTGTTTTGGCCCCTGGCTTGGTTCTGTGGCATCATTTTGAATATCGTCAGCAGTTGTGATGCCCTGGGATCTTCTCTGTTCTTGTGACTTGAATCCCCATCTGAGTCTCAGAAGGTGATGACTAGTAGACTCCATTTTCACCTCTAAAATGGCAAAATTCCCTTTATGCTTTTGCTCTCCCTTTTTAAATTCTGGGAACTTCATTATTTGTGTCTTTTTCTGCACATAGGCTGTCAACATTGTTCAAGCCAGTTTAACCTTGTTGATGATGTGACTTCAGGCTTTCAGTCACTGAACCTGTTTCTGGTTATTGTCTTGTGATTGTGGACCCCACTTTGCTGGCCAGAGTGGTCTCTGTCAAGTTTCTTACCTTTTCTTCAGGCCCTCAGTGTGGTTCCTGTGTTCCTCACTGATGACTTTCCTCTCTTCCCCAGGAGTTCTCTTCTGTGTTATCCTTCGTTCAGTTCTGCCTACAAGACTCAATGACAGTTTCTTTCAAACCTAACCTCACCTCTGCTCCTGGTCTTATTTCTCCCTTTCTCCCCTGGGACTTTGTTACTGCTTCTGTTGTGTTTGTACAGAATTTTCTCCTTTGGTTCCTGTAAATATACTAATACCTACTTTGTCTTAAAAATACACAGTTGAGGCCAGACAGTACTGGTGCATGCCTTTAATCCTAGCACTTGGGAGGCAGAGGCAAGTGGATCTCTGTGAGTTTGAGGCTGGCCTGGTCTACAGAGCGAGTTCCAGGACAGCCAGGACTATGTAGGGAAACCCTGTCTCAAAAAATCAAAAACAAACAAAAAACATACAGTTGAGGCAATCTATTCTCTTTTCAATTTGCAACCTATTTTCTTTTTCATTGTTTATCTCCCCTCCCTTCCTTTCTTTCTTTCTCCTTTTATTACCTAAACACCTGAAAGGATAAGCTTGGTAGTAGGAGGAGCTAGATTAAATGTTGGCATTAGTTCTTACTAATTGACTCTAGTGTAGTTCGGAAATAATTGTATTTGTAGGATGAATAGTATATCCATAGTATACAGTACATTTATAGCTAATCACTGTCTCTCATACAGTGACTCTTTGGTCTCTTGTCTTGACTGTCTGCTACTTTACTAGTTAACCCTGGGCCTTATTAAATGTCTCTAAGTGAACTTAATTGCTTATCTTCTCCTTTGCTATTTCTTTTTTCTTCATTGGGTCCTGTAATAGTTTCTCTAAAATTTCCTTCCTGGTGATTCCATCCATTCACATCTTCAACTGTCTCTTCTCAAATATAGTTCTCAGTTAACCTTTTTTTCCTCTCCAATTTATAAAGGTTTATTGTGGGAGGTGGCAAACAGGGTAGGGTGGGTCCTTCTTGGCAGCCGCTTTCCTCGTGGCCACTAGTAGGTTGCTCTGCTCCTCATTGCTTCCTCTTGGGACATCCCCACCTTCTTGATGAACTTGAGCTCCATGGTCTTGAGACCTTGAGGGACAGCATTTCATAAAGCCACACACCTCCTGGATCATGTCCTCAATGAACTTGGTGTGTTCAGTGAGGCATAGACACCTGTGGCCTTTGTTAAGGCCCATGGCTGCTGCTCTCTAGTGGCAGCCAAGACTGGAAAGATTGTTAATTGTTTTGACTTCTTGTTGGCACTAAAACTCTATTGTCTGATTTCTCTGCCTTCTGGATGGCCACATTGGGATGTGCTGGTTTGTTAAGGATTTTTAGACTGCCATTAGATATTGAAGTATAGGACATGTTGTTGGACTTAGTTATAGCTGTGAGTGACTTTATTGTGACAACATCTGCAAAGACAAAAGGGACAGAGGACATGAGGTGACATCCAGGGAACAGGAAGAAGAATTGCATAGATGCTCCTGATTGTCTCAACAAGAAGATACCATGGCATGATTAAAATAATTACCAGTTAGGGCAGATTGTTAGAGACTCGGTGCCAATGCCCAGTTTTTTTTACTGGGGGTTGGATAGATAGACACCAAATTCCAGACTCTCAGAAGGAAAGTTGGTGAGAAAGAACACTTCCTCACCAAGACTACTCTAGTTGCTTGTTAACTGAGTATGCTTTTTCCTTCTATGCACACGTAAAAAAGAGGCTATTCTTCCTTGTGGAAATTGTCTTTCCAGGTGGAAAAAAAAAAACTTCTTTAAAATTTGTACAGTTGATTTAAAAAGTTATTTGTTTGTGGGTGTTTTGCTTGCATGGATGTTTGTAATACATGTGTGCCTGGTACCTGCAGAGTCCAGAAGACAGTGTTAGATGCCCTGGAACTGGAGTTACAGATAGTCATGAGTTGTCATGTTGGTGCTGGGAATCCAAACTCAGTACTCTCGAAGAGCAACCAGTGCTCTTAAACCCAAAGGCATCTTGTCAGCCCCTGCAGTTGATTTTTGATATTCATAGAAAATATATTCTGTAAAGTCCTTGCAAATGGTGAATTAACAAATATTGAACCACTGCTTGTAGAAGGAAAAAATTCTCTTACACTTTCTAACACACACACACACACACACACATACACATGTCTATCTTACATAGATTCTGATGTTATATTCTAGAAATGACTGATCCTAGTATGTGTTTATTCTTTATTTATACAAGTGAAAAGAGTTCAGAAGTGATGTTACTTGCCTGAGGCTATCCTACTAACAGATTCCAGAATTGGGACTCATTTCTGTCGGACTGGTGCCTGAGCTTCTTACACTATACTACATTATCTCCTATCTGTTACATCACCTCTGTGTGAGAGCCTTAAGGCAGGAGGGCTCTCTGTTCATGCTCTTAAATGCCCACAGAAGCACATGACTATTGACTTGAGAATCATAGTTAAATTTTAGTTACTAGGCAAATTCACAATGCACAGTGTACCATTAAAGAAATATAGACTATCATTTACAGATAGACTATAAATCATTTATAATACCAGATAACCACTGACAACATTTAGGTAATCACCATCTAAGACTCCTTTTGATAAATTTNTATAAGATTTTCTGTATAAAGACAAATTATATGCATATTCAATGTTTTTAACCTGCCTATTTGACTTAATAATACTTTGAATATCTTTCTATAAGAGCTTATCATTTTAATTACTGCTTTGCATTTCTTTTTTGTTTCTTTGGGTTTCTCTCTGTAACCACCCTGGTTGTCCTGGAACTCTAAACCAGGCTGGCTTTGAACTCAGATATTCACCTGCATCTGCCTCTCAAGTGCTGGGATTAAAGGTGTATGTCACCATCCCGACTGGCTGCCTTGTATTTCATTGTATGAATATAGCACGATTACTTAAAGAGCCATAACAGGTATGTTTTATATGTGCAGTACATAAAGTATATAAAATAGTAATCAAGTATATAATACTATAATTCATTCCCCGTCCCCATTCTTATTCAGTTTTTGGAACTCGGTAAAACACTTTGATTTGAACAGAAAGGTTGACCAGCTGCCCTCTCTTGTTGAACCTCATGTCATGTATTGTTTCTGTTTTGTTTTAGCTCTGGATGAGGGGGATATTGCCTTACTGAAAACTTACGTAAGTCTTTTAAATGGCTACAAGTAGATGTGTTTAAACAAAATTTGTGTTTAAACAAAAATTGTTTTTATTTTGTCTTTCTAAACTGATTAGAAGAGAGTGTCAGAGAGTTCCCACTAATAAAGAAGAGTTACTGCCCAAAGTTTCTGTCTAGATGACAGCAGAGTCTGTATGCAGCGTGCTTAAACTAACTCCTGATCTTTATACAACCTCTAGTAGTGAGGGCATTATATTGAAAGATATTTGAAATGACTCGTGTAAATGTTTACTGTATATAAAATGTATGTGACAAAATTAGATTTGAAATGGAAATTTTAAGTGCATAGAAATGGGCTACTTTTCAACTAGATATGCTGGCTCACACCTCTCGCCCAGCACTCAGGATTGCTGTAAATGTGAGGCCAGCCTGGTGCAGATTAACTACATGTCAGAAAATGCAGAACTGCCTTAGGAAAATGTCTGAAAGTGTTCCCCCTCCTGTTCTTACTCCCAGGCTCTGATACAATAAGGCTAGTGAGAGTAAATTGTTGATATTCAGGTATTCTAATTAAACTGACCTTTCTCACCCAGGGGCAGAGTACTTACTCCAGGCAGATCAAGCAGGTCGAGGATGACATTCAGCAACTTCTCAAGAAAATTAACGAGCTCACTGGTGTGTATTTATTATTCCTACTTCCTTCCTTTAAATGAATTGTTGATTGTGCTAAAATTTTTTAAATGCAAATTTGAAATAAAATTTGAAGTAAAATTATTAGTTACAGATTTTTTTTTAAAAATCTAAGAAATTTGACCTCATTTAACACCCTTTTTTACTATATACTTTTTTAACAACTATATTTAATCCTTATGCAATTAAGTAGCATCATCTTTTACATAAGTAATATTTCTGCTAGTCAAAGACTAATTCAGTAAACTCTAATATGTCAAAATTTTATATTGAATAAGAACATGAGCCGGGCGGTGGTGGCTCACACCTTTAATCCCAGCACTTGGGAGGTAGAGGCAGGAGGATCTCTGTGAGTTCGAGGCCAGCCTGGGCTACCAAGTGAGTTCCAGGAAAGGCACCAAAGCTACACAGAGAAATCCTGTCTCAAAAA